>CAJUYI010002425.1:0-15344 GCA_910591695.1 Galerucella pusilla
AAACGAAAATTCCAATCTTCATGTAATATAAAAGTTGATGAATATACTGAGTGTTTTAATAAAACCCATGTTTTTTCAAAAAAACTTTATTTATAATGGTAATACAGTATTTGAAAACCAGTGGCGGAGGCGTTGTACATTTCTTTCGGTACACGAATATACTCCAGTGGCATGGCAGGGGTTTGGATCGTGGTCAAAGTTTCCTGTTTCACACGGCGTACCATCAAATTTGCAAACGTCAATAATATGTGGAAAAATACCGAAAATGTGACATTTCTTTTGCAGAAACTCGGCTTTTTGTTGTCCTCGAACGTAAATGTAGTCTGCGGCATACAATAACTTGCTTTCTAATATTTCATTTACTTTAGAATATTCTACATCTCCTGAAGAGTATCGAATGCCGTGCACATTTCTTTCCAAGTATGATGTGGTCTTTTTGTCCTCGTTGCTCAATGTGGAAAACGGTTGCGGTGGTAAAAATATGTAATGTGAACTTTTGAAGCCAATTTCTATGGTGAGCTCTTTGGCAACGAAAAGACCGTCTACGACAAAGCCTTGAATGTCTACGAATGCTACTCTCATGTTGACGTCTGCTCGAACACTAACTCCGATCAGCAACTAGTTCAAGCTTTTAACAATTTCGGTGAGGGGGAAGTATTCCATCACGCAATCGTGAATTATGATGCAATAGACTTTGGTATTTTCGGGAAAGCCTATGTTTGCTTCAATGTCAAGTTTCACATCGACTGTGGACGCCTTCATGCTTTCCTCATGTTTCGAACAATCGATAACAAACAATGCCCGTTTCTTGAAAGAAGAATAATCCAGCAGGGGACGCTTCTGTGTGGAGTTTGCGTAGTTGGGATAGAATTCAGTATAGTTAAAATAGGCTTCATTGTAGTCAGTTTTAGCGAAATCCAATTGCATTCTTTCATTGGGCCAATAGTCACCATTAAGTGATAGTCTTATACTTTGTACGTCGGCATTGTCAAATAAAGTCGGGTCAGCTGTACTCAAGTTACGTTTGTCGGTTTGAAAGAAAACAATAACAAAACGAGGTCTTTCAACTGAAGTGGATGTCTTGACAGCCCAAACTTCACGTCTTGCTCCTTTAGTAATTGAGGGTAATTCGTGTAACTCCCACTTCCTGAATGGAATAACTATAGGTTGATCTTTTTGAATGGATTTCATGAGATTTAATTTTATATCGTCATTAGGAAAGATATGTTTAACTTTTAGCTCAACGCTTGCAATGTTAATTTTAGCTGTTGTAGTGGAGAGCGTTCCAGAGACATTCTTTTCAGTAATATATAAGCAATCATTATCATTTCGTGCCCGAACTAGTCGTATTGTTTGACGCCCACATGTAATCATTGAATAATCGTTGAAAATGTTGAAAATATGTTTGAGGGGTATTTGAAGGTTGAAGGACTTGTCGCTAACATTCAGAATAGGATCTTTCGGGTAATTCCAGCCGGCTATAGCCATATGATTGGAATCTTCTTGGTTATAACAAGTCATAGCACGTACGGCACTCACTATTCCAGGATCCCGAACTGTTTCCATTTCCCTGGCACTTTCACTGTACGTACATGAATCGAATAGAAAGGCTCCAACGTTATTTGCTAATTTTACGTCACCAGCTCCGTGTATTTCAAGCGAACCTTTAATGCATAACAATGTTTCGCTCATTGCAAAGAACGAATCAACCTGATTGATGCTAAACTCCACAATGTCACTGCAATTGAATGATTTTATGAATGGAGCATAGGTTCTGTATTCAGCCTTTCGAATTGAATCATCAAACATCGGCTTACGGTAGATATCAAACATTGGAGGTATGTTGTCGTTTTGGCGTTGACGTTTTCCATACATTGTTGTCATTTTTCAATTTAAAACCCAGCGATTGCAGGACCAATTTGTTTGCGAACGTAAGCTGTTTCAGCTTTGGCGACTGCTCAGCTAATGAAGTTGAAAGTGCTGCAGATTGTCTTTTATGATTGATTATTAGCCCCATCGCGCTCTAAGCTCCAACACCAACGTACTTAGTTCTCCACGAAAGTTTACAGGCTGACCGTCCTGGTCTAAGGCTATGACAGTGATGTTGGTTATTTCACGTTGTGGTATAACGGGTAAGTAGAGCAAATTATGAGGAATTTCGTCTATTGAATATCCCGGATCTACTTGTACGACGAATTCGTAAATGGTATGAGCAGGTCTGTTTGCATCGAAGGCTCCAGTGGTAATGTTACAATCGAAGCGGATGCTAGATACTTTAATAATTTTGACGGGGAGGTCCGAAGAGTGCAATTTGTTAGCGTCGAGTATTTTCGGTGAAAATCCCAATATTCTTCCAAGACTATCGGCTTCCATGAAGGAAATTTTGTATTTACTGGAAATTTCACATTTCAACGTATTGTGATTGGGTTTTAGTGAAAATACCGGTCTGGTTGAATTGCCTGCACCCAACTTATCACTAATAAACGCTTCAAGATCAGCAATTTCATAACATCCTGTGGGAAAATCAAAACTTTGAAGCTTGCCCTTGGTATCGTAGTAGTAAAACTTACAATTTTCAATGTTTGGTATACTGTGATAAGAATGAAAAGATCTTAAAGCTATTTCATATTCATTCTTTGGATCGAGCACAATAGGCGTAGGAGGTTGGAAGGTGAACACGTGATTGGTACTGTTAACTCTAAGCAACTGCGACATGATGACTAATGAAATACGAATAATGTTTGAATTTAAATATCATTTTTTATTTTTTCAATGTTTGTTTACAAAGGAAACAAGTAGCTTGCGAACTCGGAGGGCCGTCACAATGCGTTGTCCAATCAGGTCGGTTGTAATGGATGAAACAAGGCAGTCGTATTTGTAGTTCAAAATTTGCTCGATATTCATTGGGGAGTTTATGCCACATTTCCAGCAATTCCGAAGGTCTTACACACTCTATTAGATGTTCAATGGGAAAGTGCTTCAGTTCTTCGGCAGTGAAACTACTCAATGTTTTTCCATGGTAGATATGTTGTAGTAATAGTTCCGTCATTGTAGAAATTTCAAACACAAATGACCGCAATTGATTTGATCGTAGTTTTGATATTGGGTATTGTTGTAGAAAATTCGCGCGCTCTTCCCCAGATATTTAACAACTTCTTTCGGTGGCTTCAAGTTACCAAATGAATCGAAATACTCTACATTGTTGTTTATCTTTCTGTAAGCTACCCAATGACTTCCGCTATTCTTAGAGGTATCCAAATTAACCACTGCACATTCTTGTTTTCGGGGCCCGGCTTTGGGGAGAGTGTCTCGCATGAAAACTCCTCGAAAATGCGGTATTTTAAGTAATTTTGCATAATGCGCAATGTCAAAGTCAGATAGTGCGTGATTGGGTAGCTTTATTAGTTTTTTTTCAAATACAATCCAAAACCGCCTTTTGGGTACTTTTTCAGATACAGGCCAGATCCTACACGTTCCATAGCCTTATTATGACGTACATCTTCTTCCAATTTCTTTTGCGCATGCTTTGCGTCAATAACAGTTTTAGCAATCCCAGCAGCACCACCTGACAAAGCTCCAAGTGCCGAAAGACCGGCAAACAAGGGGATAAGTGGTAGGAAACCTCCGGATTTCGCTACAGGTATTACTCGAGGAACCTCGACTTCTTTTTTCCCACCAAATTCTTTAATAAGTGCTTTGGCTGCTCGTAAGGCAAACGTTGCAGTGTCTCTCAAAGATGCCCCTTTTTTCATGGACTTTCCCACTTTTAGAATGACATCTCGATGCAAGGAACGACGTTTGCGACGACAACCCATTCCCAGCTTTCTTTTCACCTTCATTCCGCCTGTTACAAGTAATGCAGCAGTTTTCTCTCCCAGTGAAGCGTCTTTTGATTTAACGCGAGCCCAAGCTTTATCTTCAAGTATTTGATCGGCTTTGTGTCGTTCCTCGAGAGACTTATTCTTCCAGTAAGAAATATCGTGTTGTTTACAAGCTGCGTCCAAGGGGTTGATGCCCGTATCTCCACGATCAAGACGTTTTTCCAATTTTGTACCAGCTGAAAGAAAAAACAATCAATTTTTCTACATAAAGGGGTGGAGGGGGTAGTACTTACGGCCACAATACTGATAGCTAGGTAAGTGAAGTTCAATAGGTAGTTTATTGATGAGAGAATTTAAGAGACCTTCTCCTTCAAACACCAACATTAATACTGATACGCGTAAGTGGTGACACATATATTTAAAGGGTAGTACTAAGAAAAACGACACACACAATGAAAATAATTCAACAAGAGCAGACTATACCCATTGAAAATCTGGATTTCACCTCAACGCCATCGATCGGCAAACATGGTAAATTGTTGCCAAATTCTTTCCGTGCCATTATATGCGGTCCCAGTGGGTGTGGTAAGACGAATGCCGTGCTGGCGCTCCTGTTCAATCCAAATGGCGCGAAATTCAAAAATGTTTATGTCTATTCAAAATCGTTATTTCAACCAAAGTATCAATTGCTACAAGAAGTTATAGCGCAAGTCAAGGGCGTTGGCTATTTTCCATTTAAAGACAACGAGGAAATAATTAGTCCAGAGAAAGCTCGGCCAAATTCCATTTTTTTATTCGATGACGTAGCCTGTGACGGTCAGCAGAAAATTCGTGAATACTACTCCATGTGTAGACATAAAGATATCGATGCCGCTTATCTTTGTCAAACATACTCGAAAATACCGAAACAGCTTATTCGCGACAATTGTAATGTTATTGTGTTATTCAAGCAGGATGAGGTGAACTTGAAACATATATTTGACGAACACGTATCTCCAGACATGACGTTTGACACATTCAAAAATGTGTGTTCAAAGTGTTGGTGTGACCGCTATGGTACTTTGGTAATTATGAAGGATTTTACCCTTAATGGTGGTAGGTATCGCAAAGGATTCGATAAATATATAAAATTGTAAGCTGCGTCTTTAGTCCATACCAATATGTCTGACGATAAGGTTGCTACTGCATTACGCAAGAAAAAAGTGTCCGAACTTGCCAGATCGATTCGCAAAAAATACTTGGCGTTGAAATTAGGTAAATCAGAGCAAGATGAGTCTATTAATAAACTATTCAAGCCGATATCTAAACCACTTGAAGAAATTGTGCTATCCTCAAAGACATTACAAAAAACGATTACAAATTTAAATCCAAAAGAGGAAATAAAGAAGGAAGAAGAAGAAGAACCAGATGATGTGTTTACACCTTTTCTCGAAACGGAACCGGTGGCCGAAACCGATGAATCCGGCAATATTACACGTTCTGAATCTCCAGAAGAGATGCGCCCCGAAATTTCCCAGGAAGCTGTCGCAGACTATTTGGACCAATATCCTGCCATCAGTCATCAGTTCATTGAAGATTACTTCCAAAAAGATGATAAAATCGATAAAAATTATGGTCCGATATACAACGATGAAATCGGTTGGTCATTAGGCAAACGTCGAATTGCGTTTGATGGAAAAACCGGTAATATAAACATACTACCTGAGAAAAACAAACAAGGAAGATATGTAATTGGAACACCAGGCTTGTATGAACTTCTATTTTACCGAGACCCCAGTTACAATGATCATGATTTACAGAACTATAAAAATCTTTTGACAACAACTGAAGTTCATTTAGACACGTTAGATCGTCTTAAGGGGTCAAGTACTGAAAAATATCACTACATCATAAAACCTTTATTCAAAACAAAATCTCTAACGACGACGAATAGATCGTCTCAGGTATTTACTCGTCTAAAATCGATTCCTTCAGCAAAAGGAAAAGGTATCGATCGTTTAAGATATAATGATAAACCTATGGAGTATATTTATTGGGACGATGTGAATGAATTGGTGGATCGTTTGAAGTTGTTGATTGCTTCAAAAGAGGCAGGTAATACGTCACACGACAACGAAATAGTAGCAATTATTAATGAACTCAAGGAGGCTGATATAATAGAATAATACAAGTTGAAACTTGTTCATTTCAATTATGCCAGTCGATAAATTCGGACATAGACATCAAACGCCCTATGCGCGTTCACCAGCGAAAATTACGTTTCCTCATACACCGGACGGTAATATTGATATTGAAAATGTGAAAATTTGTAATGTTCAGGAACCGACAACAAATAGTGATGCTGCAACAAAACAATATGTTGATGTACAGTTGAATGACCTACGTGCTATCAACTCGCCATTAATTCAAACGCATGGTGTGGTGCTGCAGCAACAGGACCGTGATATAAAGGATTTAGAAGTAGGATTGACCGAAATAAGAAATGAGCTTCATAAGACTAAAATTCCCATATTACAGGCGAATATTGATAACTTACAAAATAAAACTAACGAAATTGATGCATTCATTTCGCGAAATCCCCCTGTAGCAGGTAGGGATATGGCTACGAAGAAATACGTTGACGACTCAATTGCCACTGCAAAAGTCTTCATTCGAAGAGAATTTAGTGCGAATGCAAGTATACGTGAATTGAAAAAAGAATCTGCAGAAAATATCACAGCCGTTTCGGATTTGAAAAGTAACATTTCAGACATAGTGAACAATATTAAGACATTGGATATAAATTTCCATAACCGCATTCATAGTCTGGAACTGAAGCTGGCCGGTAATACATCATAATATGCACACCAAGGAAAAGATTCAACTCGTAAACGAGCTTCACAAACCTATTCGGAAAAAATTCCCTCGGAGACGCACTATCATTAAGGGCCTTGACGATCTTTGGCAAATGGATCTTGCAGAGATGAGGAATTTTGCTCCACAAAATAGGAATCATAAAATGATACTAGTCGTTATTGATTGTTTTTCAAAGTTTGTGTGGACACGCCCACTAAAGACGAAGACCGGAGAGGAGATTACTCGGGCATTCTCGGACATTCTCGCTCGCACTAGACGAATACCAAAAAATCTGCAATCTGATCAGGGAAAGGAATTTTACAACAGCAAATTTCAAAATTTAATAAGAAAACACAACATAAATCATTATAGCGTATTTAGCACAATGAAAGCTTCTATGGCAGAGCGTGTTATAAGAACTTTGAAATCTAAACTCTACAAGTATTTCAGTTTAAATGGTACCTACAAATGGATTGATATTCTACCTAAAATCACTCAAAACTATAACAATAAAAGACATTCCACAACAAAATATAAGCCTTCTCAAGTCAACAAATCCAACGAAAAATCTATTTTGAATAACACCTATAGTCATTTAAAGATAGCAGGCCCGCGAAAATTTAAAGTTGGTGACATTGTACGCATATCTAAGGCAAAACATGTCTTTGAAAAAGGATATACACCCAATTGGACTACAGAACTATTCAAAATCACCAAAGTTAAAATTACCAATCCTGCTACGTATTTACTTGAAGACATGCAAGGGACACCAATCAGCGGCTGCTTCTATGACGAAGAACTACAGAAAACATCGAATCGGGACGTTTACTTGGTGGAAAAAGTTCTTAGACGTAAAGGCAAGAAACTGTTTGTGAAATGGTTAGGCTTAGACAAAAAACATAACAGCTGGATTAATGGAGTTGATGTTTTATGATGTGAAAGGCCACACACGCTATAAATTGGAGTCGTTTCAGATCTCAAACTCAGTTAGCAACATGCAAGGTGTCAGTAGTGGTTACGACAGTAGTAGTAGTAGTGATAATAACTATACTGCAGAGCTGGATACAATTTTGAAAAACTATGAGTTTGCTGCAAAGTCTGAAAATGTGTACCTGCTTTCAACACAATATTCAATTTCCGGTTATGAAGTGAAATGTGGAATAAGTCCTGCTAGATCATTCACGCCTGCTGTAATTCTATCTCAGCAGCTCAAGTTCGGCAAAATTTCCTTCAGCATTCACGAATGGCATACCTTTATTTCAATAATGATGCAACAGATGACCGTAGATGAGTTCAAACCTGATTCGATTCCATGTGGAGACTACTGCACCATTACCCCATTAAATTACGATGACTGTAAGGTAATTTTTGTGAGGAAACATGATGTCGAGTATTACATGGATGAAGAAGAAGTATCCCAAATTTTAAAATTAAATAATTTAATTATACAACGTATAGCTATGTTGGAAAATTTGAATTTTTGTCAATATTATTATAATGTTTTGGATTTCTGTAAAACTATCACCTCTGAAAGTCCTTTACAAATTTTATATGCATTTTGTTCCATAACCCCAAACGATATGTTAAACAATGCTCTCAGAGAATATGTATACTTTTATAAACTTAAAGTTATCAATGATTTAAATAAATAGTTGTATATTATTGGTGTTTTCTTTAACTGGTTGTGTGTGTGAATAAGTTTTGAGTTCAAATCAATTTTCCATTGAGATCAATATGAAGTTCCATTTGACGTGACAACGTGACATTTGACGTGACAACGCGACATTTGACGTGACAACGTGACATTTGACGTGATAACGTGACAACGTGACGTTTGACGTGACAACGTGACATTTGTCGTGACATTTGACGTGAGAATGTGACATTTGACGTGGCAAGTGTTTCGTACAGGATCAACATTTGGTCCTTTTGACAGCGTGATAATTTTGTTACACTCAGTATATAATAAAATTCTCAAAGTCTTCACATGAATGTAGGAAAAAGAAATAAAAAATGAATTTTATAATATATATATATTTATGATAAACAATAACTATAAAACTTACACATCTTAAAAGTCTAAATCACAAAATTTTATTGAACCGGCAAAAGATCAATATATTTATGATAAACAATAACTATGAAACTTACACATCTTAAAAGTCCAAATCACAAAATTTGTTTGAACTGACAAAAGATTAATATATTTATGATAAACAATAACTATAAAATTTACACATCTTAAAAGTTTAAATCACAAAATTTGATTGAACTGACAAAAGATTAAATTATAAAAATGAAAGAAAAACAAAATAATGAATTGATAATACTAGAATACAGTTTTCACTTAATGTATCCATATCTAAAACAATCAGAGTACATTTTTATATACATATACTCAACAAAAAATTAAATTACTCAGTGTTACTTAGTTTGTAATGCCCCCAGGGAAGCGTATCAAACGACTCTGGAATTAGTGACCGCTTATCATCTTCAGGTGAAAGACCCACTTTCTTTTGTTCAATGCTGAAAACGTTATGTGCATAGGACTGAATTGTGTTTTGGAAAATGTACTTCGACTCCCAGTTTTTTAAACAGTTCAAGTAATCTTCGAAAGTAATTTTATTTCTTACAACATTTTTCTTTACCCCCTTAGATTTTTTCACTATTTTCCCACCCCTAACTTTAAAAGCATACATTTTTGAACGTAGCCCTATGAAATGTGTCATAATAGAACCATTACATTCATCTTTCATCAAACCTAACACCTTTTTGTTTGCTAACGGAATGTTAAAGTAATTATCCTCTGCATAATCACTCGTATCAAACATGTGAATATCATCCTTTATCACTTCTTCGTATACGTCATTACAATGAAGTTCATACGTGAAACTATCTGTATCTGTATACATTAATTTACAATTTTTTTTTCCCAATTTAGGGATGATGTATGAATAATGGAAGTCATACATACAAGTTTTTGAAATGTCTAAAATGGCCATCCCAATGTACAGGGGCTTATTGAAAACAAGATTACTCTTTTTTAATTCTATTGCAACTAAATTTTCTTCAAAAATTGTTCTAGAATGAAACCAAGGACTAGCAATCAAGTTTTTAGCTCCATAACGTCCCAAATATGATCTTGATAATTTCACTATCCTATGATTCCGTATATTTTCCATGGTTTTACCAAACACCGCGTTATTCATCAATTTATACAAATTTTTGGCAAAAGCTGTAGTAGCTTCCGTTCTTAGTTTAGTATTTAAAGCGATGTAGGGTTTTAACCATGCAGCTTGCTTAAATTTTAAAATTCTATGTATTTTTGTTAAAATTAAACCATTTGCTAAAGCTTGTTTTAAATTTCGATAGTGTAAGATGTAATTATGTTTATTGTGTAGGGTAGCCATGAGTTTTTTTAATTTGGAATTGGGAGGCGTTTTGTGTTCAGGACAAAAAGGAAAATCTTGGTGTAGATCGTGTAGCTCCTTAGGGTACTCGAGGTCTACCTCAAGAATGTACCCCTCTGGAGAGTCGTCTGCAATTTGATTGATATCAATGTTCGAGTTATCTTCCCATTTGAAGTCTGCATAAGGGAGGAATTCTGACATTGCCCACCCATAAAGGTTGTTCACATCTAGGAACAAAAGGTACTTAGAGGGTTTTTGAGGGTCATACTCCTCCTCCATGTATTTATTGTTGGCTTCGGAATATCGATTTGAGCAAACAGATATACCTCCCCGAATACCTCTCTCAATAAACATAATCATATCAATATCTTTAAGTAATTCTAATTTTATTTGGGTATACTTTAACATTGCATCCCACGTATACCCAGGAAGAGTATAGTACCACGCAGGATCTAGCTGATACGTTTGCAAACAATTACTCCGTAACTGCTCAAAAACGTCTGCTAATAACAGTATGTCTGTTTTCATATAGAGCTGACTATACTCTCCCAGGTTAGCAGTATCAAAATACTCCCAAACATTTTTTGCATGGTTATATTGTTCCATGGAAATATTCGAATCATAAAGTTTATTGTAAAATTTTTCAATGGACGGTAATTCTACGTCGTTGAGCTTTTCTATACAATCGATGTAATCGTATGGAAAAACCCCTTTTTTCATTAAAAGTTTCAGTTTTTGGTTATTTAAATCATGAAACTCGTGTTTTAAATTTTTAAAATCATCCTCCTTCAGTGTAGATACCAGTTCGTCTAGACTTGCTCCCATAAATCTAAGGGAGTCTATGAACCTAAACTTGATGCTAGTTTCAGAGTCATGTAGGGTGAAACTTATATATTTTTCCTTATTTATTGGTAGTATGGAAACCTTACCACGTTTTGCAATTTCCTTAATAACAAAATGTAAGTCATAGCCGCTTAAGTTATGAAAAATAACTGGAACAACAAAAACTTTTTTAAAATTCAAATTGCATGCTTGATGAGCGTATCCACGAAATTTTCCAGTGAAATGATCATGATCCCTAACGACTATATCTTTATCAGTGAAGTTATGTTCACAAATGTGACAATTTAGTGCATTTGCTAAGTTGGGTGTAACATCAAGGGGTATTATATCTAAAATTTTGGACTCTACAAATTTTGCTACATCAGTTAACTGATTGGTAAACCAATCTATGCAGTCTTCACCCTGATGATATTTATAATACGAAAGCTGATCATCGTAAGCGCATTTTAAATAATATCCTGCAGAAAAAGCTACGTGTTGTTGATATTTTTTAGTTTTATCTGTTTTTTGTTGATCTGTATAAGCCTTTAGTATGGATTCTAAATCACTATAAATAACAAACGGACATTTCTGCTTATAAATAAAATTTTTAAATTCAATGTGAGTATGATTGGGAAAAGAAATTTTTGACTCATTCATATTTTTACAAACACTTTCATGCTTATCCAAAATTTGTTCACTATGAAAATAGTTCAAACACCTATCGCAAATGAATTTTTTAACCTTCCATCTATTAAGTTGAGATGAAATTAATCTAGATAAATTTTTTATCCAGCAATAGTGGTACTTAATGTTTTCATTCGTATCGTCTACAGGAGGCGCATCATAATCGTTTAACTTAGGATAATACTTGGATTGAACCAGCAATAGATTAACATGTCTTTCAAGTTTATTTTTAGTTAATCTTGTAGGAACTACTGTATAAAATGTAGATTTATTTGATTGATTTAGTTCTAAAGAGTATACGTTCACTGATATATTATTTAATTTTTCAAATTTTGTAATTTGGGATAGTGGCATTTCAATATCTAAGCCCTTTGTATTTAGAACTTCAGAGTAATGTGGATACGATGAAGTACGATGAGAAGGAGTAGCAGGATTTAAAAAACTGTTTACTGCCCAGTAAAAACAAGCTCGGTCCATATTACAAACGTTTACAATTGCCTTCTTTCGAGAAATTGGTTCTGGTAGTGGAATGAAAGACGAGCCAACCCCCATTTCATATTTGTTCATTGCAACTTCCAAAAAAATTATTCGAGATAATGCCCACCCGCTTTCTTTTTCAGCAAATTCTGATAAACTGTTCAAAATAGGATCAATAATATTTATTCTAAACCAATCATGTAAATCATCTCCAATGTCTAATACAACATTGGGAGTACTGAAATATTTGCGGTCCACTAACTCCACGTCTTTTGATTGTTTAATAAAATCCCCACAAAAGGTGGTGTTCACTTTTGAAATTTGTGTTTTCTTGAGAACTGATGAAATCTTGTTTTTAAAAATTTTGAAAGCATCTGTAAAGAATGCATTCATATCTTTATGTGACAAGTTTATAATAACACCTGTTTTTAATCGGCTTTCAAATGCAGCATTAATGTTTTCCCACTTGACCCTTTTACTAGATTTCTCAAGTCCTCCACCCACATGAGTCCCTTTTATTAAACATCGCATGCGCTTCAAATGTGCTATTTTTGTATGAATTTTATGTTTTACTCCAATCGAAAACTTGAAAGATTTTAAAGCAAGATTACATTTTCTGAGGTGTTTATTAATCAGTAAAATCCATTTGTTTCTATTTGAAAAGGTTTGAATTTTGTTTAGAGAATTTAAAATTTCATCAATTTGCTGTAAAGTAACACTGAAGTTCGACATTCTTGAGTATATGAATAAAAATGTACTCACCAGCTTTCTAAAGTTGTCTTCGACTGCGGATGCGAATTTCCTTAATTTTTAAGTTGAGGTTGCTTTCAAATTTTGTTAATGGGCTATATCGTGACTGCGGATGTGTACTTTTAAATTTCCTTTAAAGTTGTCTTCAGTAGGTTGTTTTAAAATTTTGTGATGTGTTTCTGAAACAAAAATTTTTTTTAAATGTTTTTAAAACAGAATCACACATGCTAGGTTAGGTTAATGTGAGTGTACCTCATACCCTCGCTAAATAATAAGCAAAATTTTAAAAATAAAAATTGGGGTCCATGATGGATGTTAGTTCATCCAAGGAAGCCCCCCAAAAATCTCAATGAATCAATAAATCTAAATTTTAAATTAGTTTTTGAGTCGAATAAAGTTTTCTATTGTTGAGCCCTAAACCAATGTGTCTTTTTTCAATTAAATTTTTAAAATGTTTAAAATGACCAATGTTTGTTTGAAGTTTCCTCAAAGTACCTATAGTTGTATCTTTAGTCTTCGAACGAATAGCTTTATTGCAAATTCGAATATGTTTTTTAAGCCGTTTTAGCCAGATTTCTTTATCTTTTTCAGTAAATTTATCGAATATAATTTTTTTCAATTTTCTTATAACCAACAAAAAATCGTCTGACTTTTTAGCAATTTCTTCAACACTTTCAGAATGCATGGCCATAAAAAATAAGAATCACTTACCCGTATTCTAAGCCTTATTCTCAACAATTGCGAAAGAATTAGCAGGCGATGGTTTTCCTACGTCGACCGTTCCTTTAAATATTATTGAGTACTTTCCGGAAGAAAAATATTTAATGCTCTCCCTGTATTGGTCTGTGACACGGGCTGGAAGGAATGTAACAGCTTCTTCTAAATCTAGTAGGACGCAGTCTCCAAATCTGCTTTTAACTATTTTAGCGGCATATATTTTCTGCAGCTCATCAAGTGGCAAAGCGCTCAATTTTATTTTTGGTTTTCGCTCTGCAATATTACAATTTTCGTTTATTTTTTTTTTTAGATCCACCTACAAAAGTAAAAGAAAAACATGTTACCATTTTAAAATTATTCAAATTAAATAATGATAACAAAAAAATTACTCAACTAGCGCAAAAATGTTTTATAAAAAAAATTTCTATTGATAAATAAAAATTGAGATATTTTTCGATAAAAAAAATTTCTATTGATAAATAAAAATTGAGATATTTTTCGGATACAAAAAAATTATTAATGCATCAATATGAAAAAAAAAAAAATAAAAAAAGATGAAATTCAAAAATATTCAAAAATAAACTTACTTTTTAATATTTTAAGGTACCACACTCACACAAACTATTAATAATTGACGTCTATTAACTGCGACTGGCTTTTGAAAAGTGAGCTCTCTGGACTTCGCTAATTAATAAATAACGCGCCTAAATGAACAAACAAAAAAATATGATTGGTTCCCCTCCGACAGATTCTTAGAGTGATAATGCAAGAAAATATGCTTTTCCAAACTAACCGCACGGTAAGAGATTTCCTGCATTTACAGGTT
Source organism: Galerucella pusilla (assembly GCA_910591695.1). Classification (NCBI taxonomy): domain Eukaryota; kingdom Metazoa; phylum Arthropoda; class Insecta; order Coleoptera; family Chrysomelidae; genus Galerucella; species Galerucella pusilla. Next base: position 14,346 of record CAJUYI010002425.1, read on the forward strand.
TTGTGTTTTGAATATCGAGAATTAGCAAAAACGTATTTCCTGTTTGCTAATCGGCACATGCTGCTACACAGTATTATCCATTTTTCGATATTCAGCATAGACGTGCTGACACATACATATTACAAAATAATATTTAATTGCAATCAATTTCCTGATATGAACCTGAGCCACATGACCTGGTACTTAGGTCGATCAACTTATAAATTAATTTATGCCATTTTAAGTTTTTAATTTCTTAAAACAATATGATATAAAATTGTTATAAGTATTATTAGAAAAACATCCTGTATATTCATCAACTTTTATATTACATGAAGATTGAAATTTTCGTTTTACAATTTTTAAAATAATTTTTAAAATTAAAACAAATACAGCCACTAATATTACACATGACATGGCGAAAACGTTATTAATTCCATTTTTTATATCCCCTTCTGTTCTGTTGAACATGGTGTAGGTTGAATACGTCTTAACGGATAAGTAGTTTGCGGCAGTCTACGGGCTTGGACCTCTTCAGACAACCAGTGAAGACTGCTCCACGTCACTTTCTTATCAGATAAACTAAGATTCTCCATTTGTTTCATAACCCCACTTTTATCTTTATGGAAAGCAATATCTTTCTTTAATTCACCAATGCCATTAATAAACTCTTCAATTCGACGTCTGTACTCTTCTGAAGACATATTACGAAAGAGAACATACGTAGAACCGTTTGATGATCGTTTAACGACGTGTCGTTTGACATAACGATGTGACGTTTGACGTGACGTTTGACATAACGATGTGACGTTTGACGTGATGTTTGATGTAACAACATGACGTTTGACGTAACAACCTAACCCAAAGAGTTACTTTTAAGTCCCCCGGTAGAAACCAAATGCGCGCCGCCTTATCATTCAAACGGATCTTTCTCGACTACGTCACATTTTACAGTAAGAAGCGTACGGTGCGCTGCCGTTTGTTCCATTCAAATCGGACCAATAGTAACGAAGTTAGGTG
>CAJUYI010002425.1:15354-32023 GCA_910591695.1 Galerucella pusilla
CCATTCAAATCGGACCAATAGTAACGAAGTTAGGTGTTAGTGCCTTTTTTGCGCTACTTTCAACCATCCCCGGTATATCTATACTCTCGATTACGTCGATTACATCGTTCACATTGCAGCACCAATACCTTTCTTCGCTAATAATATGCATGAGAGCTTATGGCAGCATGTGTTGAATGCCTCGCTATAGACGCGAAGGTTGTGGGATCGAATCTCACTGAAGTTTTTTTCAGATTTTTAAATATACAACAGGACTAAAAATGGCGGCCTGCATTGAAATACTAAAAATGACTACATTCAAATTTGCCGCGCCACTCTCAGCGCCACCAAGCGGAGATTTTTGAAGTAGTGTCCCAGAATCCCTGTTGTACATACTACTGACCCATTAACCGTTCTATTCCATTGTTGCCAACAACTGGACATATCGCTATATAGAATATCTTCCAATTTTCGTAAAGATGTAGCAACGTTGCTTCTTGTACGCTCGAAAGAATTTCTTTTCTGGTCGAGTGCACGGCTCTAACGAATTATATTTCTTAGTGTCACGCCGTGGAAAAAACATTTTTCATGGAAAAGAAAGACGTCGCAGCAGCGTGTAAAGAACAGTTTGTGACAAGTGGTGATGTATCGTCGTGTCTTCTTTTACTATGAATGTATACGATTCCTTAATCGAGCGTATAGTTCGGTCGGACGCTTTTGGGTGTTTCCAGTCATTTTTTTCAGAAGTGGGATGTACAAATAGAAACTTTTAATTCGCCATACTCGGGTGTTATATTTCATTTGTGCTTTTGTTTACTTTATATGTGTTATAAATACATCTTGTTATCCCTTTTCAGTACATGACGTTCCCTAAAATTACCAGCGATAAGTCAAAAACAAACAGTTGACGTGAAATTAATCTCTGATGTCAAAAATGACGTGAAACCGCATCAGAATCGTATGTCAACCCTTTCACTTTTTACTCGTTGCTTCTAATAAAGGGGATCTTCTTTATAGTATGGTCAAATTCGAAAATTTTTATGTTTTACCAACATTGTTGTATTCCAACTTGAATTTAAGGAGACGCTATTAAGTGGATAATTATATTGAAAAATTCTTAGCCTACTATAGAAAAAAAACAAAATTTCAATGTCAAAATATTTTATTACTCAACATATTTTCCTCTTAATTGGATACATTTATTACAGAGAACCTCCAACGTCTCTAGACCTTTAAAAAAATGTTTCTTCTTGCTCTGCAAACCAGACCTCCACAGATTTTATTACCTTCTCGTTGGAAGAAAATTTACGACCTTTAAAACTTTTTTTCATTTGAGGAAAGAGATGATAGTCGGACGGAGCCAAATCTGGTGAATAAGTGGGGTGTTCTAGTAATTCAAACCCTAAATCACGAATTTTTTGCATTGCAACATGAGATTTGTGCCTGGAAAGAAGTAACCAAAAAAAATCAAACTTGAAATTTTTGTAGAAGACTTTCTTGGCTACGCCACTGGTTACTAAATTAACCTTTTTTTAGGAAATTCAAATTATTTTTCGTTAAATATTTTCCTGAAAACCCCCCCATCGTGAAAATTTATTTGTAATTTTAAATACACTTTTATTTTCAATTTAATTGACCGTACTATCAAGAACAACTTTTTCCAGCGTGGCTTATGACAAAAAGAGCTTAGTCGAAATCCCTTACGTATTTAGTTAGGGTTTTCGGGGTCAGGTTTATCTCACGGATTAATCTCTAGATTATTGATAATTGTGTTAACCGTAAGTCCAGAACCGTTATATTGTTGACAGCGGCGCTAAAACACGCCCCAAGGCTTTACACAACGTCATTATTTTCGGTTATTTTAATACTGTGCATAAAAAAAGAAGATTCGGACTGAATCTAGGGCGGTGCTCAAAGTTATAGTATATTTGAACATAATTGAGGCCACTACATGATAAAATTGATTAATAGGTCAGACGATAGGGGGTAACAACGGGTAATAACTACAAGTAATTAGCAATACTGCTTTTTTTTCATAAGTACCTCAAGGCATGTAGATTAATATAAAAAAAAGTTTACCAGTCTATCGATTTCCCAAATTGGAAAAAAAATCAAAAAACTTTTTTTTTTTTTTTCGAAATGTTACAATATTTCGCGCTGGGAGGAAGGTAGAGAAAAATAAAAAATACTACAATGTAGGAGGAGTGTTTTGCAGCAAAAAAGGTTTCTTGCGTTTCTTTCGTCCGAGCAATGGGTTGTCCGGAAAAAATTCGGTAAACTAAGTATGTGTTCCTCATCCGCACGACTCTATTTTCTGAAGCGCGGCGGAGTACATTATAAACTATTGTACAGTTATATTGTAGATATAAATAATTGTAATACGGCGTTTTGAAGAGGAAAGTGTCGGCTTTAAAATGGCATTTTTTTTGTTATAGCACATAATCATTTTCAGCAAATATCTCATATATAATATAAATATTATGTTCTAATTCAGAGGTGTCCAAACTACGGCCCGTGGACCAAACCCGGCCCGGCAGGCGATTTTATCCGGCCCGCCAAGGATTTTGGAAAATAAGGAAAAATGCAGATGTCGTGACACACGTTAATAACTTGAATTTAAAGCTCCAAGGTAGAAACCACTTAATTTGTGATTTATTCGAGCAAATCAAAGCATTCAGAGCCAAGCTGATATTGCTCGAAAGTCATATGAATGATATGATATGAACCATATTTGCAGTAAAAGTAATCGCGGATTTAAAACTAGAATTTCAAGAGCATTTTTCTGATCTTGACATGAATTCAAGGGAAATTCGGCTGTTTCAAAATCCATATGACTGCAACGTTAGCGACGTTTCAAGTCAGTTTCAAATGGAAATAATTGATCTTCAAGCCAGCGATCAAATAAGAACAAATACAAGGAAGGAAACTTGATCGATTTTTACAAATTTTTGGACGCAAAAGAGTGTCCAAATTTAAAGCAATTGGCTGGTAAATTTATTTCTATGTATGGCACTACCTATATGTGCGGACAAACTTTTTCCAGGATGAAGTATCTGAAATCTAAATATAGGGCAAATTTATTGGATGCTCATTTGCAATCATTGCGTGTTTCCGATTTAAACCCCAACTTTGAAGAAACTCTCCAGGAAAAAACCCAGTTCCACCATTCCAAGGTAAGTAAATAGGCTATGGGGATTCGGGACCATTTTCGAGTTTTTAACATGGGAATCTCCATAAGGAAATCTAAGGTCCAAATTAGCGAAATTGGCTTCTAAGGTAGGTTCACACCGGCGTCAAACGTCACGCTATCACGTCAAACGTCACGTAGTCACGTCAAACGTCACGTCAAATGTCAAACGTCAACACATTCACGCGACCCCTGTACATACGACACACGTGTGCTTTTTCAAACGAGACGTCGTTTGCCGCGATTAGTTGCCGTCCGGTTGCAGTCCGGTTGCCGGTGTGAACCCACCTTAGAAGCCAATTTCGCTAATTTGGACCTTAGATTTCCTTATGGAGATTCCCATGTTGAAAACTCGAAAATGGTCCCGAATCCCCATAGCCTATTTACTAAGGTACTTATGAAAAAAAATCAGCCGTACTGCTAATTACTTGTTCTTTTGGTCTAAAATGACTGGCCTATAATAAATCTCCAAATTTAAATATCCAACTTTAACGTTTTAATTCTTGCGGTTTATCATGCAAAAACTACTTAAATATTTCATTAACCAAATTCTTGGAGAACTCCCAACTCTTAATTTCGATGAATTATTCATGGTATCTAATAAAATTCGAAGACTACATTTTTTTTAATTCGTCAGGGATATTTTAATGAAGATACTCGGCTTCAACTTTGGAAATTATTATTCAAAATGTCGACCACATCGGCCGTTTGGGAAATTAATGAGGCTTGCGTAGCTATTTTAGTTTAGATTAGACCCTGTCATGTTTTAAGAGATGAAATTTACTTAATTAATCCACAACAAATTATTATTTTTTACTAATTATTTTAAGTTTTTCAATATTTTTATACTTTTTATATTACCCTTAAAACCCCTGATATGTTCCTCTTCTTAAAGTATACACTAAGTCATGTCTTTTAGAAAACATAAAAAAAATCCCATTTCGTAGCAAACACGTAATACCGACCGGCATACCCTGCAACTTACCACACACATTTTGCCAGTCCACAACTACATAAAATAGACTGCTTAATAGTTATTTTCTCTCTTTTTTACTTTTATTCCTTCTTGCTTTCAATCGTTTTGCTGTTTCGTAGCCCTGGGCGTAGCGTGGCGCTTCTCAGTAAATATTTTATAAACTCTCTGGGATGTTGTTTTATGTTGTAGAAGAGTTGTTACATGTTTTTCCTTCTTTTCTTTTTGTCGTACCAGGGCGATAAAATTTTGGATTATGTTGATGCTTTATGAATTTATGCAGATTATAATTCCCTTTACAACGTCAGATGCAAAATAAATTTTATAAGATTATAAAAGCGTTAATAAACATATTATGTTGTTAGACGTTTTGGAAATTTTTGATTTAGTGTCCTTTTAGGCACAAGTCTTCTACTGTGTTAAAATTTTTCGCATGCGTTTACTTAATTCGAATGAAAAATATCGCATACGATTTAAAGATCGTATTTTTTCCTCTTTTTAGTAGCGGCATTTTTTTAATTTCCAAATGTAATTTACCTAAAATCTTACATGGATTTTTTCCATCTCAGTAATTTTTTAGGTTTTTAGAGAATTGGAGCAAAATATCCCTTCAACAAGACCTGTGGAAATTCAAGGTAGATGTTTTCTCTGTGAAAGAACTATAGTTTATTTCTTAATGTCTGACAGCAGAGTAGACTCATTAAATATTCAAATAGAAATTTATCTTTTACAGAGTGATCCTAAGAATTTTACAAGTAAATACTAAAATTCTAATGCAAAACAAGTAGGTGTTTGTATTGGTTATCTATACATCCCTGTTTCAGCTCAAAATACAATATGGTAATAAAACTGAACAATGCCAGATAAACGATAAATATTGCGGCAGTGGCGGAGATTACGATATTAGTTTATTCTGCTTATTTAATTAGATTCGGTCGACATTACAGTTGAAATAAAATTCATTCGTTCAGGCCTATTAACAAGTTACATTTTCATTTTTATTAAATTAAATTAATTGAAGAAAATATAGTTTATTTTCATAATTCAAATTTATTGACAATGAATTAATGTATGTCAAGTAAAGTAAACATACCATTTATAGGAAATTTAAAATTCAATCTATAGTATCATCTTCTTCGCTGGCCATACAAAAATCATCCGAAGACTCGTCGAGAGAGATCACTATCGGTTCTATAGTTTGTTCTATGAGGTTATCTAAAACCCACATTTTCTCTTCCTCTTTAATTACATGATTCACAGCATCTCTCCAGTTCTCTTCAGTTATTGTTGTCAATGAGTACTTCATTAGTTCACGAACATCTTTCATTTTAAATGTTTTATTATGTCTAGCTACATAACCTTTCATTTGGGCCCATATTAACTCTACCGCATTTAATTCACAATGGTATGGCGGCAAACGAAGCACTGTTATCCCACGATTCTTGGCTATTTCATCAATAAAAAACTTTTTGAATTGTAGCTTGTGATCTGAAGCAACCTTTAAAAGTTCTTTTTTGAACATATCATCTTCAAATGGTATATCTTTTACGATTAACCAGTTTCTAATATCAGCTTTTCTCCAAGAGGTAGATGGAAGATTTTCTGTTAATCGCGAATGATAAGTGGCATTGTCCATAAGGATTACAGCATTATTTGGAATTAATTCGACCATTTGTGTAGAATACTCTTCAAAAACATCTGCAGTCATTTCTTCATGATAGTCTTTGGTTGATGTTGACTGAAACTACAGTAAACCACCTTCAACGAACCCTTGATTGCATCCAATATGCGTTATTATTAGTCGGCGACCTTTACCGATAGGAGTTTTCAGTCCAGTAGATAAACCTTCTATGAAAGCTTGACGACTGGTTTTAATACTTTTGTCCTGCCATATTTTTTTCACTGAATGTCCTTCATTGAGCCATGTCTCATCTAGATAATAGATTTGTCTTCCCTCCTGTCTGTATTTTCGGATATCTCGTAAATACTGTCGTCTCCAACATATTATTTGCTCGTTGTCGATTAGCACTGATTTGCGACTTTGCTTCTCCCAAGTAAAATTTAATTTGTGTAATATTTTCCACAAAGTTTTTCGCCCTATGTCAGGCAAATTCTCGTCCTCCTTTACCATTCTTAGAATTATGTCGAGGGTTAGGATCTCTTTTTTAAAATATAATTCGTCTACTTTTCGTCTTATTGTATTTTGCATATGTTCATCAAGGTCAAGTGGTTTTCTTCCAGTTGACTTTTTAGGTGGAGATATATTTCCATTTTTTCTCTCCCTTAGAAGCCTGTAAATAGTAGATTCACTAACTCCTGTCAAATTGGAACATGTCGAAACTATATTTCTAACAGTAGCAGCCGGTATTTGATGACAGCATCATGCACATTTAACACTACAGGCTTCGTTTGTAAGCTAAGCACGCTCTTACACTTTACTGGGGTGAAACTTGAAGACATTTTTCACAACACAGTTAACACTTATGGAACGTAAGCGACTCTGAGCAAAACAAATTATACAAATTTGGGCGAGACCAAGTTTCACCGTATATACCTGCAAAAATTCTAAGTAGTCATTTGGACAATCCCTAGTAGGACCCTATTGTAATGTTTCTTGGAAAGTATCAAGTTGTTATAACTAACCGAATTTAGATTCATATTACCTTTATATATCAGATCGGGTATAAAATTAAATAGTAAATAAATTCCTTAGATAAACGGTGACGCTTATGGTTTACTACCTGACTAGCATCTGTGACCTTTTCTCGTGCTGTCAGACAATAAGAAACAGACTATAATAATAAATCAACCACAACAATATATCACCCTGTATAATCTTAAGTACAAAAACACGGTTTTCCAATTTTAACTTCCAGCGGAAACCGACTTTCAGGTAGGTACGTGTTGAAACAATACGTCCTCTTTGAAGGCAAATCTAATTCACTTTTACTGTAAATCCCTCTCGGATCTGTTGTCAAAGATCTAAGGGTGGACTTTGAAATCAGGGAGTTGCATCTGCTTTAATACACGTAAAGTGGTTCTCACAGTTACTCACTGAATAAACAGTAACGTTATCTTAAATACTCTAGCAAATAGAGTTAGTCGAAGGTTATAATCAAAAGCGAGATATTCAGAAGTGGGAATGGAACGACAGCAATGAAAGCGAATGGGTATTATAGAGTTTCCAGTTTTAATGTAGATATCTACCGGATGGTTTTCACATTTTAAATTTATTTATTTATGCTTTAATATTTTCCTTATCAAAATTGCAATAAATAATGCTGACTTTGTTGATAATTAATCTAATTAGTCATGTGATATATACAAAAGCAGACGATAACCTTAAAGATAATGTATGGATGTTCTGAAAGTACAGTGCAAGCAAAAATTTAATAATCCTGGCAAAAGCTAACCAGAATTCAATTAGAAAACCCTGTTTCAATTTCCAGGATCTGTCACTATATTGATCCCGATCCACTATAAAGGACTAAACTATCTATATAAGCAGTCCCAACGGCGGAACTTTGTTAAGGGTTCAAACTAGATCGTCCTTTATCTAAAATATAAAAGTAGTAGTAGTAATTTTTTTTTAATAATTCTCATTCATCTCTAATAGACCAGCAATACGGCTGATTTTTTTTTTCATAAGTACCTTGAAGTATGTAGATTAATATAAAAAAAAGTTTACCAGTCTATCGATTTCACAAATTAGAAAAAATAATCAAAAACTTTTTTTTTTCGAAATTTTTTAATATTTCGCGCTGGGAGGAAGGTAGAGAAAAATAAAAAATACGACCGTGTAGGAGGAGTGTTTTGCAGCAAAAAAGGTTTCTTGCATTTCTTTCGTCCGAACAATGGTTTGTCCGGAAAAAATTCGGTAAACTAAGTAAGTGTCAATCTACATTCTACATACTTGAAGGTACTTATAAAAAAAATCTGCCGCATTGCTAATTAGTTGTACGTTTGGTCTAAAATGACCAAATGACATAAGTAGATTTTATAGAAAAAAAAAGATCCTTTAAGGATGTACATATACCTATCTACCTACGCCAATGTAAATTCCCTTTTTTTCGCAATGTCCACTCTCTAATGACATACTTAGAATTTGGGATTACTGGATCGTTAAGAGATTTAGAAAATCGCTTAGTAAATGCCCCAGGATCAGTCAGGACTAAGAACATGCCAGGAAGCGTAAGGCTTGGATTGCACAGAGAAGTTGGGGGTAATCAATCGAAGAATCCTAATACAAATAGGGGTGATAAGAAAACAAAGGAGGGTAAAAATTAGCAGGGGTCGTGGGAAAATACCAGGATTTTCTAAATAATTGAAAAAAATAGTTATTAGGATACGTATTTTTGTGTTCGAGTAATATCAATATTACAATATAACCATAGTCTTCAATTGAATCCCGCTTCTGAAAATGGAATCTCACTTCTGATAATGGAATCCCACTTCTGAAAATGAAACCGCTCTGTCGTAAATCGTGGAAAACAACATTAATAGCCATACATTTCGTGACCCATCCGAAATTAGTAAATATTGTTTAGAATCAACGTAGATATTTCAGTATTCACAGGGGTGTGTAAAATATTACACCAGACCCAGAAAACAATCAACCGTGCACTTATACAAGAAATTGAAATTAATATCAACGGTGTCGAGTATTAACACTAGAAATGAAATTATGCCGGGACAAAAACGGAGAACAATCGTCCTAATCTGTTCATCGGGTCGCACGATTTAGGCCTGTCCATACTCGATTAGTTCTCTAATAACAATTATTTATTTAGTAGAAAGAAGATAATAATATGGTGTGGTGAAGACTATTATTATTGACCGAGCGGAATAATGTGCGAGGTTTATAAATGTCTTCAACACCATACAATGTTTTCCACTACTAGCCAAATTTAAGACAAAAGTTGAAAATAATTCACAAACGCACCACGAGAAGCGTTTACTCCTTCGCAGTGTTGCCAGGTGTGGCGCATTTAAAATCGAAATGGTGATTGAAATTTTAGTAAATGCGCCAGGGCGCCAAAAGTTGCGCTTTAAAATTCGAGCTTTAGCGTGTAGTTTAGCTTTGACTATATGGTCAAAGAGTTCAGCAAGTTATAGAGTCCATCCAGACTACAGACCAAGAACGTGTTCCAATCGTTAGATGATAAAAAAGAAGGCGACAAGAGGGCTGCTGACATAACATAAGTGTCATGTTCCTGTTGTGACCTAGTCTGTGGTTGAGACAGTACTGACAGGTGACAGCTGACAATTATAATTTTTTTTCTGTAGTTCTGACTTCTGTTACCGTTACCACATAATACAATACACTGGTGTATTCTTTGCCGTTACCGGTTTCCAGTCTTCCAGATAAAAATAAAACGGAACATATGGGGTAAATCGAGGGGTAAATAGAAAAAATTCGAAAATTTAATAATAACTTGTATAGTAACATGTATAATTTACTTTGAAGTAAGACTAGATAGGTAGATATAACAATATTTTTTACAGTTATTTGTTTTGAAATTGTATCTATAATTTTTTAAGATCTAATATAAAATCTGCATTAGCATTAGTAAAATAATTTTTGGCACTCAAAAGTAATTAATAGCGGATACTTAAATCTTCCGCCGTAGTTTTTACGCGTGACGCTAGCTTGTAGCGTCAAGTGTCACGTTGTATGAATTAGAATCATAGATTAAAAATTAGAATAGAGCGCTATCTGAAACCATAGGTGGCGCATTGTTGGCGCATTTTAATGTCAACATTGGCGCACGAGAGTTTGTAATACCTGACAACACTGCTCCTTCGTCTGACTGACAAGTACACTGTCAGTTTTCGATATATTATGAACGTACTCGTTATGTCATAAGTCATTTTTGGTTAACCGCGAATTTTAAACTAATGGCATTTTCATTCAATTAATTTTATCTTGATAGGTAATAGAGTACACGCATATTTCATAATTTGCTTGGATATTGATTTATAATACTAAATATGATATCAAAAATTACTAATGATAGGAAATAAACCAGCTTCCATTGGAAATTATTCCCAAATTTTAAAATAAGATTCAAATTTCAATGCACTTTCCGACCACAACCCGAGGATTTCCGAACGCTACCGATGATACGTGTGATGTCATATCTCTTGTGTTTACTTAAGTCAATATGGCCGGTATTACATTAGGTTATGTGTAGTTGTGTGTTTATATTGTATTTTAATCAACTATTGATTGCTTCATCGACGTAAAAATATAATTTATATGTTTGTTTGAGACCATTACGTGTTTGTGTGTGCTAATTTATTACTAAAAGTCAACGTAAGGTGGAAAGTGGACATGAATATTCGATATTTCCGAGGATATTTTAAAACTTTTAGAAGAATATATTTTATTTACTAGTTCAGTGTTCAGTGACGATTCTTTCATATTTTGTGAGTAAAGATATGGCTAGCGAAGGTTTTGTAAAAGCACAAACTGATAACTTGCCCAAAGTAGACTCATTTATGCTGCTTGAATTTATGAAGTCAAACAGCTGCTTTAATGCTGATGAAATAAGAGGAGTTAAAGCATTATCGTAAATACGATTTAAACTATGTTTTATTTATACAGGGTGGCGCACCGAAAACGAAACAGATGCATTTACTGGCAGATGATTCCTTTTTAAAAAAATCCCTCGGACCCGTCGATTTTGTTTTCGAGGGGGACACAAAATTGGCATAAAATCACTTTAACATTTGCAGCCCCTTAAGCGGGGGTGGCATCATCCCTAAAATCTTAAATGAAAAGGGGGGTCGAATGATCCATCATTTAAAAGGTCTTTCAACTCCCTTTATAATGATGTAAAATTAATGTATTCAATTCTGTAGTTTTGGAGTTTTATTGATTTAAAGTTTAAAGTAGACTTTAATAGGTACATCAAATTAGTTTGTACTTCTTTCAGAAGAAATTTGAGTAAAAGCATTTTCTTGATAAGTGAATGCTTTTATTTACTACGCCCATGGTTTATTAATAATAAAAATAGCAATTGAAGTGTCCTTTGTGACAAAAAAAGTTGTTTCTTGAAGAAAGATAAGTAGAGAATGCCACGTACTTATTTTAAATAGGAAATAGTACATTAGTTTGCGATTGATTTGACCAATCTTTGTTGTTAAAATATCATTTATTGCTTTTACATAAATTAACCATGGTATATTCCACGGCAGAAAGGGTTGAAATTATTGAAATATTTTTCGGAAATAATCAGTGCGCTAATAGAACAGCACAAATTTTTAATGAGCGACATGAGAACAATAATGTGCACCGAAAATATGTTGTAGAACTTGTAGCTAAATTTCGGGAAACTGGATCAGTCGCCAATAAAAAACGTAATATTGAAAATCCTATAAGGAACGAAGCAACAGAAGTGGGGGTTTTAGGGCAAGTTATTGTAGATCCTACATTAAGTACCCGCAAATTGCAAACTTCGTGTGGTGTTAGTCGACGTACTATCCAACGGATTCTAAAGGCACATAATTTTCATCCGTATAAAATTCACCTTGTACAAGAACTTAATGAAGACGATTTTGATAAGCGATTACAATTTTGTGAAGTTATGAGTGAACGAATTACAAACGATGAACAATGTTTATTTAACATTTGCTTTTCCGACGAATGTTCCTTTTTTTTAAATGGCGAAGTAAATCGTCATAATTGTCGATATTGGTCGGACTCTAATCCCAGAATTTACCATGAGGTACACACACAGCAGCCACAAAAATTAAATGTTTGGGCTGGCATTTTTGGCGATCATTTGGTTGGTCCTTTTTTCTTACCTGGAAATTTGACTGGTGAAATGTATTTGGAATTACTGCAAAATGCCATAGATCCTGCGCTAACAGATATAATTGAAAATCAGAATGATGGTCGATACGTTGAGAATATGTTGATGTTCCAACAGGATGGTGCCCCACCACATTACGCATTAAGAGTTCGGCATTATTTAGATCAGACCTTTCCAGGTCAATGGATTGGTAGAAGAGGTGCCGTTGAATGGCCCCCAAGATCGCCAGATTTATCACCTTTGGATTTCTTTTTGTGGGGTTACTTAAAAAGCAAAATCTATGCTACTCAGCCAACATCCTTAGAAGATTTGCGACAAAGAATTGTGAATGAGTGCCATCAAATTACTCCTCAAATATTGCAAAATGTCCGGCAACGTTTTCAGCAAAATCTTTATTATTGCATGGAAAGTAATGGTGGTCATTTTCAACATTTACTCGGCTGACAGGTCAGTTCATTCTTTATTTTTTAACAACTTTGCTGCTATGTATTGATCTCCTCTTACGATGATGTATTTAAACTTTAAATTAATAAATCTCCAAAACTACTGAATTGAAGTACATGAATTTTACATCATTGTAAAGGGAGTTGAAAGACCTTTTAAATGATGGATCATTCGACCCCCCTTTCTATTTAAGATTTTATGGATGGTGCCACCCCCGCTTAGGGGGCTGCAAATGTTACTGTGATTTTAGGCCAATTTTGTGTCCCCCTCGAAAACAAAATCGACGGGTCCGAGGGATTTTTTTAAAAAGGAATCATCTGCCAGTAAATGCATCTGTTTCGTTTTCGGTGCGCCACCCTGTATAATATAAACCAACCATATTTCAATGTGTGGTCGTGAGAAAATGATGTTTTTGTGGTTGATTCCTAGACATATAGGTACATAACCTCAAACTATTTAAGAATAAAAATTACCAGCATAGAAGTAGGTACTTACATTAAAATGATCTTCTCAAAAAAAAATTATTGCCCTTCTCTCAAGTGTATTTTTGCTTGCGCCACCAGGTAAAGTAACAAATATTTTGTCTGGAGCTTTAATAGACGTTGATTTACACACTGGAACAATGCAATACTTGGAATACAAAGTTTTTTTTCGGCTTTATCCATTTTTAAAGCTTTCAGAAACAAATTAGGTCACAAGAACTCAGAGCGTGATACACGAATAAGAACGTAAACAAATGACGTCACTCCATGGGGCAGCCATCTTTATGACGTAAAAAAATATGCATGCAAGGTGTTAGGAGACCTGATGAAGCGTCAATTCCCACCAATAGCAAGATTTATGCTTGTACCCTATTTCAATCAGCAAATAATATATTAAAGACAATCTCCTGGGTATACATGATTATGTTGCACTACTATTCCTGAATTCTCAAAATATTTGAATTTGTCCTTTATTGACCTAGGTTAGTAACAGAAAAATTTATTAATAAATTTGATAGCCTCTTACTACTGTATTTCATCTAATAGAAATCATAGAAAAAGGATCATATGACACATGAATTGTATTCTTTTAAAATATAAATCGAAAAAGTACCCCAGTAGTAAGACTTTTTAAAAATCTCCACCCAGAAACAATTTTGGAATTGTCTACATATTGGCCTACTTTTTAGCGCTGTACGGAACAGAATCAGATACCCATATTAATTTTCACATATTGCAAGAGTCTGTTGTTCAACTGAAAGATATTTTGAGTCGGTATTGTGTCGAGAAATATTCATAATGTGAAAATGTAGAAGGTGCAAATAAGGATCAAAAACGCTAAGCTGCTTATCAGCGAGATGTATTAACTTCGTATATGCGACGTTATTACAAAACGTAGGTACTAGATTTTTTGTTCGTTATAACCAGTGCATATAAAATATTAGTTCCGTGAATGTTACCAGAGTTCTAGAGCGAAATTATATAGATTTAACTGTGAGTCGAAACAAAAACAGATTCCTATGAATGCTGCATGTATTTCCGTAGTTGGAGGCACTGGTAATGGCCTGGTATCTATGTATGTATGTATTTTGAGGTGACATTCACTGCTCCTTTAATTCTACTTTGTTTCTGAGGAGAGTTTCAGATTATTAATAGTGGTTCTTAAAACACTATGGTTTGCATATTTATACGACATGTTAAGTTCATCATAAGTAAATATAAATAATACTATTTATGTTTATTTCACGTTCTGAACTTGACTTCGTACCTGCGACCTTCCTACTTCTATTTTATGTAACGTTTCAACGTTCTTATAATTTATTGAAATTAGCTTGACCAAAAGGCATCACGCCTGGCCCGAACGAACACTCCTATCCCAGTTCCTTCTATTGCTTTTGAGCCGTCTGTGTATCATTGAATGGCATTCTTTCCAAGTCTGGTAATGGTATTTGAATCTCATTCATTTTTGTTGTTTATTTCCGTAACGAATTTCTTTGAAAAGTTATACTTTTTCATCATACCGTCTTGTGCATTATCCCAAGTTGTCTGATTTCTAAGAAGTGAGGAGGTGTTTTTTTTAATGATTCCCTCCCTAACATAGAAAAACTTCCAAATATTTTCAGCTGGCAAGAATTTCCGGCAAACTTCAATATCTCATAGGTAACAATTTGTAGCTTGGCTCATATCCAAAAAAAAACTGGGTTAAACGTTCCATATAAAATGTCTCCAAGTCAACGTATTGGCGAAGAAAGATATATTTCTTTTTTTAAATTTCGTATGGAAACGGATTTTAATCTCGATAAGTGCTTACTACAACTACTGACCGTGGTCATTTCAGAAGTGGGATTTAAGATGTCCCACAAATAGTATAGTAGTAATAACATAAATTCGAGTTACCCTGTACGTTGTACGCTAATGGCTGCCATCAATACTTTGTTAATTAGATAAAACCCTGTCGATTTCCAGGGTTTTCTTAGGAATTAAGGATAATAATTAAAGTGACCTACATTTTCACTTTGTATTACAAGAAAGTGTGGGGACTGTAGTGTATTAACATCTTGTATATCATGACAATACATTTTTTCTCATTAACTGTTAATAAACAAGCTAAATATGCTTTCATTTTATAATTATAATAAGCCTAATTGTCTCACAAAAACAATTAATATAAATTTAGTGAAGGTCAATCAACTTCTTGATAATATACAAGGGGTTCGTAATCGAATGACATATTAACGTTTATAATTCAACACTCTGTATATATATATGTATAAAAATCCATAATTACAAAGAGTGTATTTCGTTTGAGAAAACTGCACTCCATTTTTTTTTTCATGTGAAACCCTTCAAAAGATGACTCATAGGTCATTTCCTCACGAATGCTCGGCATAATTCATTTAAATTACGGCCGAAGTTTAGTCATCGAGGAGGTTATTAAAAAATCAATAAGTCAATTTGCTACATAGTACATAATATGATATATAAAACAATTATCGGCTCAATATTGCTTCGCGATATGTACAATTAGTATATATGTCTTTTTATAAACATTTACCAATGACATTATATGAGACGAGTTCATGGAAATTGTAATTATTAATAATACTTAGTACGATTAAATCACGAATGATGTCTTTTAACATTCCATATTCTAGCAATTAGTTATTTCATATTATCGAGACGAGACACAAAGTTGAAATACACATAGATTCAAAAGTTTTGCATCACCTTCTTCGGATGCGAAGGAATTTTTTTGCGCTAACAATTTTTTTTTGGCTTGTTTATCAATGTTTACCATTTCAATATGTTCCATATTTTTTGCAATATACAGATGTTTACAGTTTTTTTCGAAAGATAACATTTTTAGTGCGATCATTTTAACATTCGAGGCATTTGATTTTTACGATTTTAAGAGCAAACATGAATCGTCAAGTCATACGTGAAATTGACCGAGCAAGAATAGTGGCTTTAGTTGAAGAAGGTCATTCTCAAAGGTTCGTGGCAAACAGAGTTGGCGTTTGGCAAAGTAATGTGTCTCGTGTATGGAACCGGTATCTCCAGACCAATTCTCTTCGTGATAGACCTAGAAGCGGTAGAAGGCGTGCTACTAATCAGCGGCAGAACCGCTATATCCACCCGACCATGGCAATACCAGCACTCCAAAGAGATATGAGACATGCGTTGGGAGTTCAAGTATCGATCTCGACATTACGAAGACGAATACTTGCGACAGGTTTGAGGTGTCGCCGACCAATAAGAGTGCCCAGACTACAACCTGAGCACAGAGTTCGCCGACTACAGTGGGCTCAAGAACACGCGGCCTTGCGCCTGAAGAAGAAGAAGAAGGATTTGTTTGGTACAAGATAGCCATCGAATACGTGTGTGGCGAGATCCAACGAGAGTTGCTCAGCTTGCCCATGCTCGCTCCGTGCCGCCCTTCAGAGGAGGAAGTGCTATGTTTTGGGCTGGTATCATGTTAAATGATCGCACAGAATTAATTCATGTGGAGGGAACGATGACTGGTGATACGTATCTCAGAGAGATTCTACATCCTCACGTGAGACTATGGCGCGCAGCTGTTGGCAATTCCTTAGTTTTTATGGACGATAACGCCCGACCTCATCGGACCAGAGCTGTAAATGAGTATCTTCAAACTGAAGGGATCAATCGCTTGAACTGGCCTCCTGACATGAATCCCATAGAACATGTTTGGGACATGCTTGCCAGGGCAGTGGCAGCACGCAGAAATCCACCCAGGAGTGTACAAGAGCTTGTTCATGCGGCCCAA
>CAJUYI010002426.1:0-32016 GCA_910591695.1 Galerucella pusilla
ACGATATTTATGAAAAATTACAGGTAACTGCAATGGAACAAAATGAATCTGATGTACATTTTTTTGTTAATAATATACTTGAATAGATGAGGCTTTTACTTGATGTAGATCCATAGTAAGTTATGAAATCAAACAATTTTATTTTGTAAAATCTACATTGTAATTGAACATAAAGTGACGCGTTTCGCTAACACAGTAGCTTTATCAAACGTTGGAGGTATAATGAGAAACTTTCTATTTATACAGTATATATACATTTATACATTTATACAAATTTAGTATCAAGGCACTGTATAAATAGAAAGTTTCTCATTATACCTCCAACGTTTGAAAAAGCTACTGTGTTAGCGAAACGCGTCACTTTATGTTCAATTACAATGTAGATTTTACAAAATAAAATTGTTTGATTTCATAACTTAATAATATACTTCCGGTTCAACCGGAAATGCCATCAACTTCTTTGATTTTAATGGGACATCCTATATATTTTTACAGGTTTTGAAAGAGCTTGTTATTTTGATATCATACATATTGAGTTTAGTGTAAAACAATTAGTGAAAACGAGGAATATCTCACTGTAATAGGTGTAAATTTCATCATTTTAAAATAATGAGAAACAAAATGACTCCAAATATTCAAAATGCTCGCCGTTTACTTGCAGAAAATATGCCATCCTAGGCTCAGGATGTGGAGTTTACTCGAGAGCACTAAGCCTGAAGATTAAGTGGGGAATGGGAAACAATACCAGCGTGGTACAAACAGAACTGGCTGGTATCCTAATTGCCACAAAAGAACTAACCAGAAGAGGAATTTCTGACAAAAACATAATAATCTGCACTGATAGTAGACAAGCCCTATTAGCCTTGAACAGACAACGTGTTATATCGAGGCTAGTACTAGAGTGCCATCAAGATTTAGCTGACACCTCGACGGATAACAATATTATCCTGAGGTGGGTTGAAGGGCACGACAGGAGTAAAGGAAATCGCATTGCTGATTCTTCAGCCAGGACTAAAAATTCTAGGACCCAGTGACACCTACGGCCTAACGACTTCGAGAATTGCGGAACTAGCCAAACGTTACACCCATGCTCAATCTCTTAAGAGATGGGATGGAATCACCCTGGGCGACTCTAGGAAGCTGGCGCCGGAAAAATTTTTGGCGATGACCAGGAAAATTACATTTAACAGTAGGATTTCTGACTGATCACTGTCAACTAAGGAAACACCTCCATACTATGGGGCAAGTGGACACACCTCTATGCAGGATGTGTGAACAGGAAGATGAAACTGTCGGGCATGTCTTATGCGAGTGTCCGGAGTTATCGTCAATAAGAGAGGGTGTGTTCGGTGAGTCATGGCCTACACCTGCCGATATAAAGGAGATGTCTCCTAGTGACCTGTCCACCTTCCTGAGAAGGACAGGATGGACAATGACCTAGGAGGACAACTTCTCGGATGTACAATGGGTCACATGTGGCCTAAGTGCTGTGAGCCTACACACTCACCCTCCCTACTCTACAGATACAGATATGCCATCCTATTAACAAATTCTTGAGTCACTCTTTCCAAGACCTCTCCACGTATTAGTTTACATCCATCAATAACTCTTTCTCTCTATTCCTGTGAGTTTGTTGGTCGTCTAACGTAAACACGTGATGTTATATAACCCCAGGGAAAAAATCTAACGAGCTAAGATCCGGAGAACGAGCAGGCTACTCTATGAATCCTCATTTTGTGGTTATTGCCCATTCTGTTGAAGAACAGGAATAATTTCGTTATTTAGTGGATCCAAATACTTGACACCATTTGTCTCCGTCGAAAAAATGGGCTTATAAGCGTATTTTTGACTGACATGTGCTTCATGAATCCAATGAGGATTTGACCAATACCTTGAGTTATGGCGATTAACTGTTCCATTTAAACAAAAAGTTGCCTCATCGGAAAAAACTATGCTAGAAGCAAAATTTTCGTCGACATTACAGACGTTCATTAGCCGTTCGCACAAAACCTACCAGCCGTCGGTCGAAATCATCGTCTGACAATTCTTGAACCAACTGTACCTTATACGGATGATACTTTTCACTTTTTAATATCTCTCCTACAGAACGTCGACTGATACCATGGTTTAGTGCCAAATTTATGGTGGACGTTTGAGGTGACTCTTCTGAATCGATTGCAATATTTTGTTTAACGGCTTCGTTCGTTGCAGTCCGCGGTCTTCCAGGTCTTGGCAAATTTTTTACCATCCCAGTTGTATTAAAACGTTGTACTGTTGTCCGTTAATCACGGACCGAAGAAAACACCGGAATCAATACACGTCTTCCAGTAACGGAAGTGTAAAGTTGTGTCCAACCACAAACCAATATTCGAATAATCTGACAACAAGACTCGTGGACTCTAAGCAATAAGGTATTATTACAGTTTCCTGTAATATTGTCGTGTTCAATAAACCGCGTTACCAGATAAAGCAGAATAATAATAGTTATTCTAACACTTTAATGAGAGTAAGTTTTATGACTCATTTTATGTTCGAAAAAAAAATAGATAACAGCCATAGTTTCTTGCTACGACTGTCCATTCAAAGAAATAAAATACTTTTAAACAACTTACGCGGGTCAAAACGAAACTAACCCGAACGCCGCCTTCACCCGCCTAGATGGAAAAGAAAGTTTTCCCGAGTTTTCCGTAATAAAAAAAAGTAGGTGAGGAACAAAAACCCTAACGAGAAAGATATATATACAGCG
Organism: Galerucella pusilla; assembly: GCA_910591695.1. Lineage (NCBI taxonomy): Eukaryota > Metazoa > Arthropoda > Insecta > Coleoptera > Chrysomelidae > Galerucella > Galerucella pusilla. Next base: position 2,747 of record CAJUYI010002426.1, read on the forward strand.
AACGTTCACAGCAGCATAATTGTCATTGTCTCCCAGGAGGAAAGACCAAAAAAATATGGAGGGAAAATAATTGTGCCATTGCAGAAAACTATCTGCATCGTGCATATACGTGTATTTCCTACCCAAGAACATTTTTAATATCAAAATGAGTTATTTGCTCACGGGTTTTGTTTAGTAATGAAATGGAATGATACAATACACTGAGCATTTTCTGTTCTTAATGCTCTCGCGATAACTGAACGTAACTAGATGGTTGTTTTGTTGTATTTTCTTATGCGGAAAGGTTAAACTCAATTTTAATATGCCACTATTGGATGAAAAATATGACAATTTACATCGGTGTGGTAATTATTTTAATATTCATTCCACTATTTCTCAAGATGTAAAAATATACTGAAATTTTATTATAGAATATCTCCACAAAAGATAAGTTCACAAATATTTATTCACTAAGGTCTATAACAAGAAATTTTGGAGGTTATAGTATATAAAATACTAATATAATACTTGGTCAAATTAAAAGATCATTGAGTTTATTAAGGAAATACATTTACATCCTGAGTTATAGAATGTGGAAACTGGAATTTATGAAGACAGAATTGCTAAAAAAGATGGAAGGGCAGTTATCTCCGAAGAAATTGGTATATCAAGTGATGAGGCCTTCAAAAAATTTGGAAGCTTGAGAACTTATACAAAGAATGAGTTGAAAAAGAAGAAAACTGGTATTGCTGGCGGTAAACTAGTGAAATGGTACTTTTAACTTGTTATCAAGACTTATCTCCAAACTTGGGTAATCTAAAGTTTCACGCAGGTCGATTCCACAATCTTCTCTTATTTCGTCAGCCATTTTTGCATGGTTGTGTAGCCCGTCTACGAAACAGATTATTTTCATTAATGGGCCATAGTGCTGCAAGCAATATTGCCGAGATATATATGACAGAGCCATGTGCTACAATTGAAATGTTGTCTTGCTGGCTGGGCTATAGTTGCCAATATTGCAGCCACATATTGCACTAAAAATATTGCCTGTTTAGAAGGTGCTTTAAATGCATGAGCAAGTGTAGCGTAGCTGATATTTAAGTGCTGCTAAAGCGCTTTCTGCATGTGTGACACATAACTATTTTTCGCCTACCGAATAAACCAGAAAAATAGGAGAATATAAAAATAACTTCGACACACACTGACGTTCAATTTAAAAATTCAAGTGAAACTTCAAAGTCATCAAGTGACAGATGGTAAAAATGGCGTTATCGTAATTTGTTAAAACCTAATATCCGAATCTATGAACTTCCTTAACTTTTGTGGATCATTTTATTTGTAGGAAATTCAGTGTTTGTCGCTTTTGACATTAATCAATTTCCAGGCACTTTCGAACTTTTTTGAAAACATCCAGCGCTAAATTGCTTAATTTTTGTTTGTGTTTTATGACCAAATCTAAATTCAAATGGTCTTTTACGGCAAACTAATTTATCCCGAGCCTGTGTCATCTGATTTTCGGAAATAACTCACCTACAATCCAAATTGTCCTAAAACTCCGCCCTTATAAATATTTATAGAAATTACCTCGACAGCTTAAAATTCTCATTTAAAGCCCCATATACTTGATTAAATATCAGTGACGCAGCATTGATTTTTCGAAGTGTTCTTGAAATCGATTACCCAAGACGTAATTTGTAGGATTAATGTAATAAAGACTCTTGTCAATTTACATTTGAGTGTATGCTTTAACGTAATCAATTCTAGACTAGCCGTAATTAATTTTTGAAGTTTTGGGAAATTGTTATACAATTGGGAATTTTTTTGGTCATTTTTCGAATTTTTTATTTATATGATGGTTTGGGAAAATATTGTTCATAAGTTCATTTCTAGGCGCAATTTTTGCACGATTTAGATTGGCATTGTAATATATGCCTTTTCACAGAATACACCATCCCAAGAAGAAGCGAAGCTTGTGCTATTTTACAATTCATTTTCTGAGTGCGCATGTCTGACAGTCATCTTTTTAGCCCGTTATCTGTCAATGACATGTGATTTTATTGTTCACCAAACAATTTTCTTTGTTGTAAGCTTTTTGATTATTTACATATTTTTATGTGTTTTGAACGATAAAATTTGTTTACAAAATTATGGTTATGGCGTCAAAAACTAGTGCAATTCGTGGCTGTCATTCAAGTGATGGATGAATAATTGAAAAACACAACAAAACTTCGATATCTATGGTGAAAAGTTTACTGTCGCTTCTTTTTTATAACTTCGTTGTCACAGATATCAGTACATTTTCTCTGGGTGTAAAATTTAATTCAGAATCTGGTGAAGTGTAACTTCTAAGTATATAAATAATAAAAATTTTATTTTCAACCACCATACTTATTGTAATTTTTTATCATCATTCACTGAAATTCTTGTTTAAACTGATATGAATATAATATAATCTATTATTATTGTATTGGTTTTTAGACTCACCCTATCCTACATATAGTGCTACATAAAAACATACTTACACATCTAATTTCGATAACAATATAGAAAATAAGAATCATTTGGTTTAATAATAGCTCATTATTTTCAATAATGGATGGTACCTACACCAAAAACTGAAGCTAAAACCTAAATTCATATATTTTTCACAATATTTGTTAAGCTGTTGAATTAACTTAAACAATTCATAAATTGAGTTGAACAATTAAAACTTTGTCCAAACAAGGCATAAAAATAAACAATTATTATTTGAGATTCTTTGGTTCCACTTTTTTGCGTGTAGTTAACATTTAATTCACATTTTTAAACAATTTTCGCAGTGTAACTTGATTCGTTATCTGTCAACGTCAGTTTCAAGGCCACGAAATTTTTTCCCCAAAACATCAAAGGATTTACGCCGGCTTTCGTTTCTTGTTTGGCTGGTGTATTCTGTGGCTTTATGTTTATTACTTGTCAGATATACAGAGTGGGTCACTTAAAACAATCTACCCTGCTGAAGCAGGTAACATCGTATCATTTTGCGACATTCACAACGTGTTTAAAATAATGTTTTTGTGACATTTAAGACGTGATTTATGGGCTCAATTTCTGCACGATTGAGATTGCATTATAATACATGCCTAATATCTTCTGTATGTTCCTTGTGGTATATTATTCATTCTTTTTTTAATTTCTTGGGAAATTAAACCACAATATTTTTGAATTCTTTATTTCAACGTTTCGGTAGCGTTCCAGCTACCGTTGTCAAGAAAAAATAGGTAGAAATTAATTTTTTTATCCCTAACTGACACAACAAAAAAAATTTGACAACTAGACAATCAAAAATTATTTTGAAGTTTAAGACTGCAAAATTTTGTTATCAAATTTTTATTAAGGTCCATTCATAGTAGATCATATCTGTGGCAAAATGTGAAATGAAACACTTCATTTTATGAAATAAAGAATTCAAAAATATTGTGGTTTAATTTCCCAAGAAATTAAAAAAAGAATGACATGCCTAATGTTTGTTCCTATTCAAATATACAGAGTGAGCCACCTAAAACAATCCACCCTGCACCTATTCGACGAGCTCAAAATAGAGGAGTTCAGTCTAAGGTCGGTGTGGCCAACAAAAAGTGGTTTCTCCTGACAAGAATGACAGTTGATGCCTATCATTCAAAACATAAGATTTTTGCAACATCTATATTGCTTTATTGAAATAATGAATACACCCTCGAAGCGTATATCTTGAAATTTAAAATGACTTTTAAGCTGAATACTCAACATATCGGTGGCCAATAATTCTAGGAGCTTTTGGCAAGTCACCATTCCAGTTCTGTTATTCTGACACTAGATGACAAATAATGTCAGTTATATTTATTTTTGTTGATATCCGTTTAATTGTATATGTCCATTTTTGATTAGATTTTTGTAGCATTTCTAGTTAGTTGTATCTCTATTTTTCTAATCACTTTTTCCACTGACATCTGACATAAATAGTGACAAATAACAGAAATGAAATGGTTACATGTCTAGTGTGCCTAGAATTATTGGCCACCGATATGTTAAGTATTCAGCTGAAAAGTCATTTTAAATTTCAAGATATACGTAGATAGGCTTCGGGGGTGTAATCATTATTTTAATAAAGCAATATATATGTTCGCAATGATAAATACAAGCAAGAATCTTATATTTTGAATGGTATAACTTAATTGTCATTCTTGTCAGAAAAAATCACTTTTTGTGATTTGCGTCTATATTTGAAACTGAAATTTTCTTCAAACTCAGCATAATAGTTGAAGCCTCACCGTCCCATTCCCCAGTCAACGGCGAGTTACTTCAGAACATATGTATGAGGTATAAGACGGAGAATATTTAAAATATGACTAAATAATTATCAATCCTGATGATTCTGGTCAAAATATTGGAGCAAAGTTATCAAATTATTGTGGGAAAGTTGCAAGCTTCTCTAAAGTTTTGAGAAGTCAATGAAAATGAGGTCGATTCCTCTCCTTTAATCGAATAATAAGAGATTCTAAGACCTAAAGCACTTGTATACAGTTATCAGCCACCCCCAGGAAACAACGTTTTTCGATATTCCGATCAAAATAAAGCCATCTAACAATGTTGGATAAGTATCTAAATCCACTGAGGAAATACCAAAGTGAATAGAAGTCTAACTTCTTATACGCCGTAGCGTTGCGTCGTTATTTCTGATTTTGTTCGATAGAACTCGTGCCTCGAATTTTTCTAGCATACTTACCGCCATCTCGTGTACAAATATATGTCTGTTAGATGCTTAACATTCATGAATTATGTAGATAGATAAAAGGGTTTAGTAGAAAAGAGAAAATGTCCAGGATTTCAATTGCGAGACAGTGCGCAATACGATGCAGGTTAAGACACTGTCAAAATAACATACATAGCAGCTGTGGAATAAAAGAAAAAAAACGTTACTTCAATTCCCTTTTAAAGTTGTTTTCTTCAAAGTGAAATCTCCATGCCATGGAGACTAGATATAAGAAGAACGAACTGTATATAAAAAGGGTCCATCGGAAGCTGTTAAATTGGCGGCGCTAGCAGAGCTAACGGGTCAACAGTTTTTAGAGTAGGGACGGATAGGTAATTAATTTCAGGTTATGTTTATGGAGGGTTTGTTTATTTGCATTGGGTTACCTTCCTGAGATTAGTTTTAGCATATTTCAAGGAAAAAATTAGTATTTCGCGTAGCTGGTGCTGTATATCATTATTCATAATTATATAATAATGAAAACAATGAAAAATATTTCTCTCGATTGTCAATTATTCTGCCTATCATTGCACAAATATGTACCCATAAATTACGGATTATTTATATTGTCACAGACAATGCCCCGAAAAATGTGATGAGTAAAAATGAAATCCACAGAAAATTCAGAAGTGGTTAATGTGTCACTGCGCAGTAGTGAATGAGACCATTATCAGCACAAGTACTGATTGAAAGTGGAGAGATTTTTTAACTATTTTATGCATATTATTGTTATTGATGTCCCAAACTGCCCCAAATTCACCTAAATCTTTTTGTTTTTTCGGGTCGAGATGGAAAGCTCATGTTCGAATAGGTCCTAACCAGTACCCAGACAGTGTTGGACACATCCTCTCCCATACCTCTCACATGTCATATCGAGTACTTCTCTTTCCCTAATCATGCTCTCCACTGGACTTATCTATAACATCCTCCATTCATCCACTACATTTTTTCTTCCAGCGGTCTACTCTCCCCTTCCTCCTCCCCTCTGAGGGGTCCAGAGGGTCCCATCCCATCTTTCCATCTCCGTTTTCATCCACTCCCTTCCTTCCCCTACTACATTCTGTCTTCTCTGGCTTCTGTACCCTTTCCCCACATACCCTACAAAGAAAGACCTGCCGACAGTCTCTGACCATGTGCTCCAGGCCCTTACATAGCCAGCATTTCCTTATCTTCTCCCCTTTCCCAATCAATTACTCTATTTTCCTCCCCACCACTCAATCCACGGGTCTATCCCTACTATCCTAATGGTTTTTTTGCCCTTCCCGCTTCCACCACCCTAGCTCCTGCCACCCTTTGCACCTACCTCAGAGTTCCCTTCACCTCAACCCCCTTCTTTGCCTATATAACCACCTCCCTGTTCCTTGAGACTCAGTCTATCCACCCACTTTCTTTCCATCTCCCTCCCTCCCTCCCTCCCTCCCTCCATTAAACTTCCTTTCTCCTCCTGATTAAATTCTCCAATATCCTTTAGGATTACCGCCTCATTCCTGGCCTTCTTTTCCTTTTTCCTATCTGTATAAATTGTCAACTTCGTACCTACCATCAGCTCTCGCCCACGCGACTATCTTCTTCTGCACCTCCAAATTCACTTGGAGCTATACAATTTAAAATGAGACACTATTCCTTCTTGAAGAACTGGCCTATTTTTAATACAAAACCAGTTTTTTAATACTTGTTAATATCGTTTCCAGTTTTCTTATATCTATTCAACTGATGTTAATAAGATTATATGTCACAACTAAGACGTGTTTTCCATTAAAATTTTTTCTTTCGTAAATCCCCAAACACTTTATTATCTGATACGATTCTTATTTTTTCGTGTTTACTGACCTTCTTTCACTCCCTATTCTTCGGCCTTAAAAAGCTTTCACTTCCCCAAAACGTTTAGTGTTTTGTTGTAGAAGACACGCTTCCAGTTTTTTTTGTTAGTTAATTAATAAATGAACGCCCGAGCTATTCTTTTATCATTTTATAAGTTAAGACCACTTCTCTTTGAGAAAAATTATAATTTGTACGTGGTAATCTGAATTTTTCAATTTTGTTTCACAAAAGAAAGTTTTCTTCGTCAGTAGTTATTGCGGGTAGCAAATTTTAGGTTATGAATGGACCTAAATAATTTTGAGTTGAATTGATTACAATGAAAATAAATTGTCTCAGAGAAATTTTTTGCATCGTGAAGATAGAGTAGAAGTTACAGTTATTAATCATTATTTTACCTAGTAGACCACTGACAAATTATGCACAGACAAATGTGTAGCTTCTTTGAAAAAAAATTGGTATACTTTTTTTAAACGGAGGTATTAGAGTGTCATACATTTTCGTGAAGGGGAAGCGTCAGACTTTCAGATAGTATAAAAATATATAGAATGTCCCAATGACCCTTTTTAAGACTTCACATTTGTACTGAAAAAACATCATATAAAAATAAATAGTTCATGAAAAACAGCATTTCCCAATTGTTCCAAGTTCTTTGCAGTTAAAGTGAGTCAGAAACTTCTGGGCCACCCAGTATTTTTTCTTTTGGAGGCCGGAACCTTTTTGAAGCTCCAATGTAATTTTTGAAGAAATAGGTAAAGCTGAAAAAAGAGAAGATCTGACATTTGGAAAGATCCAGCAGAACTTACATACTTGCAGATTGCACAATTCAGAATCCCAGGATACAACACTTAGGAGACTATTGGATAGAAGACTTAAATTCCTCAGGGAAATAAGACTAATAGGGAGCTACTAGTATCTGATACTTTCCTCAGTAAAGTAGATGTGAGGGGGCACCATAGATCTTTTAGGTCTCAGTGAATGTAACCCCAATATAGATAAATTGTATACTTTGACGTATGTTCAAATTTCGTTACCTTTGTTGAAAAGAGAACTATCCAATCTCATTGATAGAAGTAGAATACCTAATTCCTGATGATAACGACAGCTGGAACGCTATCAAAACGTTTCAATTTCCAATAAAAACAAACCCAACAATGATAGGTTTAAAGATTTATTTTTCTTTTGAAGGAAAGTACATCTGGCTGACATTAAACTCGGATAATACAACTTGAATTAAAAGAATGTTCTATTTAATATAACCCAAAATACAAAATCCTATCGACAGCTTTCCGAGGAGTTCGTGCTCGAAAGTTTTACTTTTATGTGAGTTAGAACAACTTCCTTTACAACTCCGACGCAAACTTGTGTGGATATCACCCTTTTTGTTATTAATACCATTTACTTATTTTGAAGCCAAGACTATTATTTGACAGCAAAAAGTATTTTGAAGTGCTTAAATCAGCAGCGGGGGTTAATTTTTTTCCTGCTTTTTAGAATGAAATTTACTTTTAATAAAAGTTATTCAAACGAGAATATGTGGGATATGAGAGAATATCATCTTTAATATTCTATTAGGAATACTCCGGAAGCCGGTGATATTAAAAGTACATAAGATTTTTATGAAAATTGATAATTGACAATTCTACAGTGTGACCCATTTGATTTGGAAGCAACCCTGTAAAATCTGCATTTCTCAACCGATTTTGATTTAATTTTTCTAGTTAGATTCTGTATTAAAATCGGTATTTTGGCAGAAATTTTCATAGCCTAACTACTATTTTCAAGGCCCTCTATGTTAATTTTGTTCAGAATCATCACAAATGTAAACTACCAAAATTTTATAAGAATTTTTTTATTAACGACAGTTATTACAACATGAATTTGGATAAAGTGGTATTTACAATAATTTTTTACGTAGAATGTAGACAAATTTTTGAAATGGCAACATGGTAATCAGAAACTAGGGCTCAAAAATATTGCACAGTGGAAATTCGAAGCGGATAACTCAACCCGTTCTGCGGTTATAGCTTCTGAAATTAATGTAAAATTGTGCTTGATGTTGGGAGACTGTTTCATATTCTGGACGGTACGGCATTTTCAATTATTTGTCACTTGTCATGATTTATTGGATATTTCTATGCACTCCAATTATTGCTACACTCTATATACTTATGTTAAAAAAATGTTTCTTATACTGGACGGTAAGGTCAGTCAGGAAGGTGGATCAGAGAACTGCACCAGTCAGGTAACATTACATGTGACATATGACTCCTTACATATTGCTTTGATGTCTCTCTCTCTCTCTCTGAAACATTATTTTCCCTATACCGGTAGTCATGGCGGTCCAGTCTATCTACTAATAATTTACTTAAAAACTTTTTGCCTTTTAAGCTTGTATACAATTTCATTCAGCATATAAAATGAATTCATCTCTCTACTGAACTATATTATTTATCCAAATACATTGTTCCTTCGGAAAATCGTGGATAACAGTTTTGACATAAAATATATCGTTCAAGGCTATATAGATTCCCATGCGATGAAACCTTATTATATTAATGAAGACGCATAGTTGCAAACGAGTTATTCTCTCTGTTTATTAAGATTGGGCAAAATGTACCAAGACATTTGTTCCCATTTATTAACCAATTGGGTGTTATAACTCCAAATTTACATTAATAATACCGCCATTAATAATAGATCATCAAAAAGTGAAGAGTATCAGATGTTTTAAGGAGTAAAAGTAGTGTAGCTTTTTGTCGAAATAAAAAATCATTCATGAATGTCACATAACTTTCTTTATTCAAAAAATATTGAATATTTGAAGTTGTAGATGACTTAAAGATACCAACTTACTAAAAAACGAAAGCAAAGAGATGCTAATATTACGTAATCACACATTATATCCTTGTGAAATTATTGTTGAAGGCATTTCGAGTTGAATAATTATTGAAAATTGTTTGTTATAACTGGAATGTGAAGCAGGCCAACTATTTTGAAAGAGAAGTTTGTAAACTTTCAACCAGCAATAAACACATCTGAAAACTTCATATTGAATAATTTAACAATGCTGATAGAGTTCGCGGATGTGTATTGTTGGATCTTGTTTATATCACGAAAACGAGACGAACGTGATGTTTTTATAAGATGTTATTACAGTTTCCTGTAATATAGTTCACTCTTTAAAAAGTAATTTTCAAATTTGCAAGACGTTATAATAGTATTGTAATGTTTTTCTTATTTATTTAAACAGTTTTTACCGTGGGATAAAATTATACACTCACTATGGCTAATTACTATCGATTTATTAAAGAAACACTTACACACTATAATAATCTCAATTTGTATACACACTACTTAATGTCTATTAATTTATCTACACACGGTATAATAATTGTCCTAATTTATCTTCAACACTATTCATATTCACTTCTGTTCACTCACTGTATACTGAAACTGTTTACCGATTCACTGTATACTGAACAACTCCGACTCACTCGAAAATCCACGTATATATACTCCTTTTCGAATCTCTAGAACCTTCGCGATAAACCATTGTATGGCCTGGTACATTTCCAGAACAGTTGGATATTACTTATCGAGTATACTATTCTTATCATTCGTTTTCTCTGTTTTGATTTTAATTGTAAAGATTTTTAATTGATTAAGAATAAACTATATATATATATATATAACTATATATATTACCTGCGAAAGAATCTTTCTAGAAAGGTCGCATTCTTCGTTTGCAACATGACCGGCTTCGGAATTAGTGAGTTCGTAACAGTATGATACTATTGTCTTGATATCGATCTTCATAACAGTAGTAGCTAGCTGTAATTTGGTTTATAATTTCTTCTAGCAGCCTCAAACCACAATTTTAAGCAAAAAGTTGCAAACTTTTTACGAGGCTTGTTAATGTCTTCAATATCATGGTGTATATATACAATTTTTTCCCCTGCTAGCAAAATTTAAGACAAAAATTAAAAATTATTCACAAACGCACCATGAGGAGCGTTTGCTCCATTGTCTGACAGGCAAGAACACTGTCAGTTTTCGATATATTACGAACGTACTCGTTATGTCATTAGTCATTTTTGGTTGAGCGCGAATTCTAAACTAACTTTATCTTGGTAGGTAATTTCAAGCAGCAAATATGTTAAAGACAATCTCCTGGGTTTACATAATTATGCTGCACAAGTTTTTATTGTACTACTATCCCTGAATTCTCATAATATTTGAATTTGTCCATTATTAACCTGGGTTAATGATAGAAAAAATTATTAAAAACTAATTAGGGATTCCAATGACCTGTCAAAACAAATTCAATATGGCGGCTGGGGGCAAATAGTTTGTTGGTGTTATATTATTGTGCTGTTGAAAAGTTTATTTAAATTTTGTGGGATTGTTGTATTTGTGCCTTTTTATATTATTTAGTACTTATAGTGGTATTATTACATTTTAATACGAAAAAATGCCAACTACGTGCCTTGTGGTTGGTTGTGGAAGTCGTTCCAACAGGGATGCTGTGAAATTTTTTTCAGTGCCAGCGGTTTTAAGCCACAGATTTGTTAGCTTCATTTGATATCTGTAAACAAATATTTCACTTCACATCTAGGAAACAAACAAATTGGATTTTCAGCTTACCTCTTGCCAATATCTGGATTTTGCAACAATAATGTCTTCAAATAATCACTCTGCATCTTAAAAAGTCTATCAACAATCACAAATTCACACAACTTTGGAGATAATGCCGTTTAAACAATTTATTCACCACGTACTAAATGCTTTCTTATGACACTTAAGACAGTTGTTTGCCCGCAGACGCCATATTGGATCACGTGATTTGGAATGCCTAATAGAGAAATTCAACTTCTCAGTTGGCTAGAAGAAGCAATAATTGTCAACTTCTCAGCTATTAGTGGAAAATAGTTGCATTGAATCTGCTTTTCTGCCGTGTGAAACATATAATTTTTTCTTCAAATTTTTTCAAATTCCACGCAAAATCGACTTTTTCATATTTAAATTGCGTTTCATTATCAATATCCAAATAACTAAATTATTTTATCAAAGGTAACTGGGCCCTGCGTTACTATGTTTACCGCTGATGACGTTTGTTGAATATGTTTGTTCACTGTTTACTTTGTCATTGTCAATTTTGAAAAGTTGTCATGTTAGAAATGGATTCACTGCAAAGTGAGGATGAATTGATGCAATTAACACCACCTGAGATAAGAGACCAGGACGAGATGTGGAATTTAACCTTTTACCGGAAAAATTAAGAACTGTATATAAACTCTTATACCGGAGTATCAAGTGTGGATACTAAAGTTAAAGTTGTTAATTTTACTGGAAAGGAGGGAAGTGGACGGAGTTCAATTGTATTGAATAATTGTTCACAATTCACCATAAATATATCTAATAAATAAAAAATTCGTGTTGTAGTTTTAATGCAATGAAACCAGTTTATTATCATCATCATCATTTTGAGTTTTCTTAATGTCATTGTCAATTTTAATAACCAGTTTGATTTAAATTATTACTTGGAAGGTTGCCTAGCAACGAACTTTTTCTGCCTGGGCAGTGAAAGTGGACTTTTTCTGCCTAGGCATTAAAAGTACAACGTTTAAGCCTGCCAAGTGTCATTAAAAGACCGCTTTTAATGTCATTTGGAGAAAAACAAGATTTATTTGATATTGACATTATTCTGATTTGGTAAATTGTTGAGAAGAACTAACTTGAGTCAACTAAAAAATATTAACACAATGCTCCCTTTTTTTAATAATATTGAAACGTCAAATTCATATAAACTGTAATCAAAAACAAACAAACCACTCAAATATTTATAGACTTTGACAATTCTTCAAACTTCAAATTCGAATGGTCTTATACCACAGAATACGCCAGCCAAACAAGAAACGAAAGCCGGCGTAAATCCTTTGATGTTTTGGGGGCAAAATTTCGTGACCTTCAAACTGACGTTGACAGATAACGAATCAAGTTACACTAAGAAAATTGTTCAAAAAATGTAAATCAAATGTTAACTACACGCAAAAAAGTGAAACCAAAGAATCTCAAATAATAATTGTTTATTTTTATGACTTGTTTCGACAAAGTATTAATTGTTCAACTCAATTTATGAATTGTTCAAGTTAATTCAACAGCTTAACAAATATTGTGAAAAATATATAAATATAAGTTTTAGCTTCTGTTTTTGGTGTAGGTACCACCCATTATTAAAAATAATGAGCTATTAGGTGTGTTCTTTTTGACTGAGATCTCAGTTAATCTCAGCTCACATCGGTAATGTGTGCGTTCTTTTTGATTTACTCACTTCGAAGTGAGCTGAGATTTTTCCTCCCCCTTCACCGATGCTGAATGTGATGTAAGGGGGTATCAGTTGGACTTGAGTCGGAAATAAAGTGGAGGGGATGAATCAAGCGTGGTTATTGGAGATCTAGATACCAGATAGGTTATGTTTATATGTTTTATGTCTCTTATTCACGCATGTGACGGCAGATCTCGTGTTTCAATTGAGTAGGTCGTTCTTTTTGGTGCTTACTGACATCACTTTATCTCAGATCACTTCAACTGAAGTGAGCTGAGATCTCAGTCAAAAAGAACACACCTATCGTTTGACCAAATGATTCTTATTTTCCATATTGTTATCGAAATTATATGTGTAAGTATGTTTTTATGTAGCATTATATGTAGGATAGGGTGAGTCTAAAAGCGAATACAATAATAATATATCAGTTTACAATAGAAAGAATTTCAGTAAATGATGATAAAAAATCACAGTAAGTTTGTTGCTTGAATATAAATTTTTTATTATTTACATATTTAAAGTTACACTTCACCAGATTCTGAATTAAATTTTACACCCAGAAAAAATGTACTGATATCTGTGACAACGAACTTATAAAAAAGAAGCGACAGTAAACTTGTCTCCATGGATATCGAAGTTTTGCTGTGTTTTTCAATTATTCATCCATCACTTGAATCACAGCCACGAATTGCACAAGTTTTTGGCGCTATAACTAATAAATGTAATTCTGTAAACAAATTTTATCGTTCAAAACACAAAAAAATATGTAAATAATCAATAAGCTTACTACTAACATAATTCTTTGGTAAACAATAAAATCACATGTCATTGACAGATAACGGGCTTGAAATGGCGACTGTCAGACATGCGCACTCGAAAATGAATTGTAAAATAGCACAAGCTTCGCTCCTTCTTGGGATGGTGTATTCTGTGGTTTTACAGTAACTGGCAATTAGGTCATGAAACATAATCAGAAAGTGGCTACCTTCATGTGTAGGTAAATGACGTATTTGTAGTGAAAGCTGCAAACATTCAGGAATCCTGAATTTCCAGTTGTCTCCTGAGATATTCGGTTGATAAAATTTTTATATCATCGTACTAATATATTTTAATGAAATACCAACAACCCATTGAATAAGACAATAAGATAAAATGCCTCTACTATCATTTTTTCACAAGGAATGAGACGAGTTTGTCTGTATATCTAAGCAATGTGTCCTTGAGAATAGATTGAGTAAATTTCAAAACAATTTTTCATCATAAACATCGCATTCCATTCTCGAAATATTAATATTTTATCCATAGGAATAATTATGTCTAAGTGTTTTGCTTGGAAAATCTACCAATGTGATTCTTGCAAAAATATGAGAACTGGGAGGTTTTCTTATATTGATGTTTATTTCAGGTTATTGCAAGCAATAAAGTTGCGGAAAGCTAAAAAATTGTATAAGAGCTTTCTAGAGTCTATTATGAAAATGACAATTGCTTTTTTTGTTATACAGAGCATTTTAATGGAAACTATATCCACCCCAAATCATTTTGAAGGGGACAATTTTATAAAAAAGTTTAAAACAGAGGAAAATCTCATAAAAGGGACGTCTTTATGCTAATATGTAGACATAGGGGCAATGATAGTGGGGAGGCGGATGAAGGAGTCCCCGCTTATATAATTTTGTGTTTGTGTTTTTCTCATTTTTTTATAATAGTAACGTATTCAGAATTATGTGGGTTGATAATTTTCATTAAAATGCTTTCTATAGTTAAGCAGAAAATTCGAAATAGTAGGTACGATATCATTAAGAAAGGTAATGAGGTGATTAACAACATTCCATGTCATTAGCTTCAAAAAATAATAGGTATTATGCGAAAAGTCTCGACAAGGCATTACGTAAAAGTAGGTACATTTTTCTTTGTTGGTTTTCGAACATGAGGGGAATAATAAGTATTTGAACTTTGGAAACTTTTCGAAACGCAATTTGGCCAAGTTTATTTAGTATTAACGTGTATTTATAAATCCATTACTGTTTATATTTAGAATGTGGCATGGGACAAAATTATACACTTTCTTTAATCACTCCTTATCGATTATGCAGTAAAAACTTTGACAGGACCGTTCGTTTTAAAGAGCTGTTTAGGAATATTTTCCGGTATTACGCTCATTTTCAATTTTGCTAGAAGGATTTAAAAAATATTTGGAAAATTATCTATTGAACCTCGAAGTCCGAATTACATCATTAATTAGATTAACTAGTTATCATAATTTTTTGATCGTAGATTCATTTACTTTCTAACCATCCAATTCAAATTGTCCAAAAAGATTATTTTATATGAAATTATATTGACAGAATATCAGCATTACACTAAAAAACATCGAATGTTATTAGAAGCATTGTTTATTTTGATACCTGCATCTAACATCACACGAAAGCCGGCATTAGAAACTTACCAAGACCTTCTTTTACAATTATTTATAAGTAGGTATGCCGCGCCGCAATGCAAAGAATTGGTTTGAAATCGAAAATTAGGAGCGACAAAGAAACAAAAACAGACAAATTCCATATAAACAAAGGTGTAGAGTAGAGTAGAGTAGAATAGGTGAGAGCATAGTGTGAAAGAGACATGGGAATATTGTAAATTTCATTGAAAATGTTTCTTTCGCTCCATTTGATGTAAACATGTTTACCGTTTCGCCACTTCGCTTTGATTTCGCATCGGTTGTAGAGCAAAGGAACAAAAACAGACGAATTCCATTTAAAAAGAGGTGTGGAGTAGGGACGTGTGCAAAGTGTGAGAAAGATATGGGGAATATTATGAATTTCATTGGAATAGTTATTTATGTATTAAGAGCGAAAAGTGAGGAGTTATTGTTCGAAAGCAAGGGTAAACGCGCGACGCGAAGCGGAGCGCGTTAATTGCTTGAGTGTTCTAAAGACCAGTTATCCACGAATATTTTACGCTATTTTCTTTATTGGTGCACTTTGAAATTAAAAATACTGGTCTATAACTACTACAACAACAAGAAATGGAAATCATAGATGGAAATAAGAGCTAAATGTCAAATGGTTGAATTCGTGATGTATATGATATTGTATACCTTGCGTTGTCATGGAAAAACATAAATTAATTTGTATTTTGATAGAAGTTCAACCTTATTGAGTTCTGTGAATGTCAATAGTATTAATTTAAATACCATTTCCTAAGATTTGAATAATCGAAATATTAATATTTCAAACAATACCAACGGCACTTTCATAGATTTGACATTGTTAAATATTGTTCGAATAAAAGTTTTGACGTTACAAACTAAGTACTCAGTACTTAGTTTGTACTCAGTACTTAGTTTGTACTCAGTACTAGGTACTGTCAGATCATAGACATGATATAGTTAAAATAATACCCTTCTTGGTGTGCGTCATCGATTGTTACGTATATCCGGGTTTTCGGCATGTCGTTTATTTTATTTGCTATTTTGACATATAGCTAACCTTAAATTTGATAAATAAGATCATCGGGATTGTATTTAGCCAAATTCGAAAAGGCTATGCAATTAATAATTACCAGCTTCTTTTTCTAACTCAAAATACTTGAGAACTTTCAAAATACTGATTTTTTTCCGTGTATTCATGCATATTTTTTGTATTATTTAAATAAATAAATCAATAAGATTAATATTCACTTTTCATAAATAATAATTGACCGTAAACAACAAAGTACAGACCTGTCAAGAACTGTCAGTGTGACAGTAGAAAAAGACGTAAGACTTATTGCCGCTACGAAAGTAACGCCTTCATAGTATTTTAAACTCTCGTTTAATAGGTTGAGCTTGAGCGTAATCTAAACATCAACCAATCAAATTTTTGTAAGTCAAAGATCAGCGTTAACGTTTGTAATACGTTTAAACAGTTCATTATTGTGATATTTTAATTCGGATTAATCACAGACCTGCCTTTTTTCCATTTCTTTCTACGTAATGTGTTAGAAAGACATTAACAATCGATGACGCACACCAAGAAGGGTATTATTTCAACTATATAAACCATAGATTTAGACTTCGTTTCTCGAGTTGTTGATGTTGCCACGGTAACTTTAAAACACGCGGGTTTTTTAAAGTTCGATTCAAACACGCTGAGGCGTGCTTTAAATAGGTAAAATGGTTCACCAATAAAAAAGAAATTTTATACGTATAATTATTATTGTCAATACTGTCAATGTACTTCTTCTTATTCTACAATTAGAAAGGCCTCAGCTAGCAGGGCCATCCGGCCAGTATGCAAAATATTCAGAACGTGGCACAACAATTAAGCACAAAAACACAAAAAACAATTAATACGGTAACATCGCAATCACACTAATTAATGATTTAAGACATTAAGAACTTAACAAAACAGATTGTAAAAAATTTTCAGAAGACAAAAACACTCCCTAGCCAGGTTGCTCTATGATGTCACTGTCACTGCCACTGTCACTGTCAATACAATTATGTTTTTAGTGTCGGCTGTTATGGGTAATAAGCGTTTTGCAAGTTTTCACGCTCGGCGAGCGTAAAGTAACTCTCCTCAAGTAACGTCAACTTTTCGTTGTAAATGGCAAGCGAAAAAGCCTACTTTCCAATGTGATTGTAGAAAAAGCTTTTTTTCGCGTTATTTGGTGTCGCTTCGGTTGCAGAGGCGGAAGTTCAGCGCCGATGTGGGGAGTTCTTAACTGAGTACGATCCTGTCTTTTAAAACTACCGATTTGCGAAGTTAGATGCTATAATTCCACAATAGAAACGTCGGAATATCGACACAGAGTAGATTTAACGTTTTCCGTCAGAATTTCATGTGGATGCAGGAAACAAGTCGATGCACGCAAAAATTTCTATAACCGTTCTTATCACGCTACGTGTTCAACTATACTTTGGATTTTCGATTAGCGATTTCCTTTTTGTTGGAATTGTGCAATATGTGGGTACACTTAGAGCTATGGTTTTGTTAGGAAAATCTCTGTGGTTCAATTTTAAACTTACATGATCTCCATGTGCTTGTTACATACTTCGATGATTCTCAACCTCATCCCTCTACATATAGTGGTAGAAAGTGTCGCAGAAAGATCAAGATACAGACTAAATAGAGGGGGAATCATAAGAAAAAAGCCACTTCCTCACTTCCCAGAAATCAGACAAGATGCCACAAGACGGTATGATGAAAAAGTATAACTTAACAAAGAAGTTCGTTACGAAATTAAGCAACAAGAAGGAATGGGTTCCAAATATCATTGCTGGACTTGGAAAGAATGCCATTCAATGGTTCACAGACGGCTCAAAAGCAATAGAAGGAACTGGGATAGGAGTGTTCCGGCCAGGAACCAAACACTCTGAAAGCTTGGGAAAAACCCCAAGTATCTCTCAAGCGAAAACCCACGCTATAAGAAAGTGCGCCCAGTTCAATATTAATATATGATAGGTACATAAGATAAAGGATTATCATAATGTCGGATAGTCAAGCAGCCATTAAAGCACCGAGCTCTTGTGTAATCAGTTCCAAAAGGGTGTGGGAATACCTAGACAAACTCAATGAACTAAACTCAATGAACTTAACAGGGATTCTAACAGGACATTGTCACCCGAATGGACACCTGAAAAAGCTCAAAATAGTGAAGGAAGAAGAATGTAGATTTTGTGGCATGGGAAAAGAAACCTCCATCCACATACTTTCCAACTGCACAGCACTTCAGCCCAAAATGCATACATATTGTTATGGTATAAACATACCCAAAATAAATCATTTAAAAATAATCATAAGGCAATACGACCAGCTCTGTTATTTGGTTACTCAGTTAAATAAATTCATCACAATAAAAGAAATATGATAGAAATAAACTAATAAATAAGTCAAATTAAAACATGCAAAACTGATATTATATATATATATATATATAATCTTGAGCCCTTCCACCCTGATAATATTAATAAAAATAAATAACATTCTTTATAATAAGTTTTGGCAAACACTATAAGTCTGAATTATTAATCAATTTCAATAAACCCTGTATAATCGAAGAATTTAAGCTATGAATTGACAGATAAAAACAAGAGTACCAACTTCAAGCGAATTGTGTAAAATACCAACCTAAATTTTAGGGTTATAAAAGATATAAATACAAATTTTTCACCACTGCAATGGTAAAAACAATAACATAAAAATGAAACAAACACCATCTAGAAACTAAAACATAATTTCATTTGAATAAACTTACAATATTTTTGGAGATATCAATTTAGTAACAAACTTTTAAAATGAATTTCATTGATTGAAATAAAACAAAAGAAAGTTTGTTTAGAAAACAAATGAAAAAAATCAACAAACTGGAATAAATTTATCCGAAGAAGAAAGACGTAAAAAAATTTGAATTGAAATTTAAAGTGAAAATCTTGATAAAAACTATTAAAATATTCAAAAGATTATATAAACATAATTATAAGGAGTCAGTGATATAATTAATAAAAGTAAAATGAGTAAGAATACTTACAAAGTGCCGGTAAGCGAACATCTACCTCTGAATTAATAATTTTAATCAAAACGAACCGATATATCTGGCATAGTTTTATCGATATAACTAAAAAATTTTCCACAACGAACAGACTGTGTAAAGTCCACAGTTTTAAAGAAGGAAAATACCGGATTTGATCCTCATCTGACAGTCTGTATATTCTGCAGGCCTTTCCCTACCTACCTACTGTTCATATTAATTTTAATTTTTTTTCATGTACTTAGTATAAATTGTTTGTTTATTAGAATTCAATTGTTTGCTGAGATACAATTAGATAAAATACTTAAAGAACATTTGATAAAATCAATTCGTTAGATTAACGTTTTATTAAGTTTCATAATAGTCATATTCGAAGAACAAAGTAAAATCAATTTCTTCTTTTTTTTCACTAGATAAATAGTCTATTATAATTAAGGTCACATAGCCACGTAACTGAATTTAGTTCTGTGAGTATAGTTAAATAGTTTGCCTGGATGAATGAATGAAAATTTAGATAAATAAGAATTGGAATAACTGTATAATTGTATAATTTGAATATTTTATTATATGAAAACCTAATAATAATAGTTGAATAATAGTTATTCACGTAACTAGTGGGATATGGACATTATTAACGCACGCATGTGAAGTTTGCAAGACGAGGCCGTAGGCCGAGTCGTGTAATGACATAAGTGCGTTAATAATTCCTATCACACGTGTTACGTACAAAATTTTATCTACAACTGTTTATTAGTATTATTAACAGTACCTATATTATAAAATAAAATAAAAATTTCAATCCAACGTATTTTTAATAATATTGACTGCAAAAATAAGGTACTGTGTATCATATTTTGTGACCGTAACAACAAAGATAAACAAGGCTAAGGAAATAAAATAAATTAGTTATGTCATCAAATTTTCAAAGTTGAATGAACAAAAATCGATAAAAATGAGTTCAAGCGAAGAAAATCTCCTTTCGGGAATTGAAAATGCAGCTTCCAGTGTTATTTTAAATATTTAATTCTGGTATTAATATGTTTCTAGATTCTCATTACCGCCCTAGTGCGGTAATGTAATCAAAAACGCACTAGTGCGGTAATATACGGTCATTATGACATTGAAAATAGTGTCAAATCGTACACGTTACATGACAGTTGTGGATAAAAGATAAAACACTTATCTAAGAGTAGATGTGGCTTTTTTGTTTCACATTTCTATGAGTCCATTGCAGTAATATAATTTAGTGCCAACTTTCAACACGAAGGCCAAAGAACAGAGTCGGTCTTCATAAATTTTAATTTGACCTCACAATAAAATATACCCTGAGTAATAAATGAAAAATATAAATAATAATATAATAAAATAAAAATTAAGAGTCTCATAAAATAGTTGGAATAATCATTAATGGCTCCCAACTAAAATATAAATAAACATTTAAATAATAATAAATATGAAAAAAAGGTAAGTATTAAACACTAATAAAACAAAATTTATACTTATTAAATTTATAAAAAGCATACTTACCTAACCATAACAATATATACATCGAGGTATTATTGTAAAAAAATTGTAGAAGCAGTGGGATACCATGGAAGTCATAAGAGTACTAATTGAACAAATTAGTCGAGCATTATCGTTTTAAAAGGAGAAAGCTGGTCCAATAGCAGCAATAACGTGTTTTGCGTCAACCTACACAATCATGTTTCTATCAAGCACTCCACACACCAATGAAAACAAATTTTAAAAATTCAATAAATTTATTCGCTGTGTAACAGCAAAACACACTAATTATTTATAACATCACTTTTCAGGAAAGGAAAATTTTGCAAACGTTTGTAATTGAAATTTCAACAATTTCAAATAATTATTTCAGTTATTCTTAGTGAATGTCATTATGCCTTCTTGTTAATGAAAACATAAACACCGTTAACACAAGCATAGACATTTTCAAACACATTGACGCATCCGTCTTCTGACGGACCCCCACGCTTCGAATAATGAACATACCAGAAGAGTAAACAGACGTATTATACTATGCCAACATAGACAATGTCAAAGTTTATTTATTCTGCTCAATTACGAAGATGTTGCCATGTCGTATTTTTAAAGTACAATAACAACCCAATGCATTTTTTTGTGAATGTGTGACAACCCATTTATTTAATCTTTAAAAATAGACAAAGTATCATTAACAGACTCCGTTTCATATAAGAAGAAGCCACGTAAAGCTTGCCAACTGTCTTGCGCAGAAATCAAAATCGGTAACGACCGTTTCATGCCGTTGGCATTTCAAACGAACCTCGCTAATCGTTAATTGGAAGTATAAATGTTTCAACGAAACTGAGTATTTTATTGTATTGTAAATATCTCGAAAAGCTTTAGATAATTCCCGAATATGTTTCATTTGAACTTTACATATGATAAATACATTTTTAATATTCTAATTTTGTGTTAACCTACAAAATGTGAAAGTGTTACGCTATTGTTGTTTTCGTTTATTTGGGCTCTAAGCACTTGTGCGTGACGCCTCAGTCGTCACGACTTTTGAGCAAAACGAACACGATTTTTTAGGAACCTCAAAATCACTTGTCATGTGCCAATGAATTTCCTGTGTTGTTAGAAGAACAGTTTTCAATTATAATGTTGTTGATAATATAATTTTGCATATTTAGATATTTTTAGTAAGGTTTAAATCGTAATCGGCACAATCTTAACCTTAAAATAAACATCAAACCGGACAAATGTCAAATATTTAATGTCCGTGGCTTGAAGCTCATACTTTTCGGTATGTGCTTGAGAGGCAAGGGGTAGGTAAGACTAGGCGTCACGCCCGGTAATGATCGAACGGAATTCAGTCACTACGAGCTGCTACTAGCAGCCAAAATTGAATAATCGAAACTTAGACTATCAAACACAGATAATAGTCTAAGAATCGAAAGCACCTTATGATTTGGAGATAAATGTCAATTTTACAATATGGTGCTGGTTTTGACAACAAGTTCGCGCAACGACTGCAACTTCAAATGGGTTCTTCTTACGTGGAACAGAGTCTACACAAATCAATGTTCATATAAAGGATGTCAACTGGCACACTTATCCAAAGTTAACGCATATTTATCTCCAAGGCACCAGACACTTGAAAGTAGCAGATGCAAAGCAGCGAATAGACATTCCTGATAGCGAAAATGCTTGTAGAGAGAAAAAATTTGATAAATGTACTTGCAGTTAGCGAAGGAAAGGAAAAGAAGGAAAAAAATTAGGAGTGGAACTGGAGGGGAGTGTAGAAATGTATTATCACTTCCGCAGTACATTTCCAACTCAGTTTTCCAAGTGTATAAACCGATTTAAAATTTCAAAAACTTTGGTCTTTACCATTATTATGGTATTATATTGGTAGGTACTGGATATAAGTAACATTTGCTGCGATTTCGTGTAATTCATCTGTTTTTTAGAGCTCACAAAGATCTGCACGAGTAGTTTTAAATTTAAAAAACAAACGTGGACTTAACGTAAAGACAAATAATAATACTGCGATCAAATATCTCTTACCGAACATTTATTGGACCATAAATATATTTCTACAAATTAAATTTCATACCGCTATAATAAAAATATGTTTCAGTGGCTAATGTCTTTTGGCTTTTGGGAAAATATGTACTTTTATTGGTACAAGTACAAATAATGGTATTGTTAGATGTCAAAGGTAATAGTTTGATATTATTATAACTCCTTAAAAATCGAAAAACAAAGATCGTACACTAAGAAGCAACTATTTCCTTGGCTTTATGCCACGAAGGAAAAAATGGGGTTGGATATTTTCCTACGATCACATAGAAAAGTGACATATATCGCACTGTCTAGTTCTATGGAAAGTGGGCCTATAAACTTATCCGTACGTATACGGATTATTAAGATTGATCACTGGCAAGCTGCCAAATATATAATTTACAATTAGATTCACCTTTGTAATATCTAAATTTGAAGCGATCTATTTGAAAAGTGAAATTTTTGTCATTTTCTTGATTAAAAAACATTTAGGGCGCAGTCGAGGATCGAACCCGCGTACTCTTCGTCAGAAGTCTGGGGTGCTATTCTCGAGTCAATTGCGTATACGAAATTTGATGGTCATCGATAATTTGCGTATGACTTGTAGTTGTAGGTATTCTCGAATCGTAGTATACGAAATAAAGCATCCGCTAGTCGTACGAATTCACACGTATGGGTACTAGGCATACGAATCTTCTATGCGAATGCGAGTTTTCATGAGGGGCATGCGCATATGGCATCTTATGATCAAAAAGAAGGGATTAACCTCTATTTTTTGTAATGATTATGTAAATGAAATTTCAAATAAATTTGTTTTTTGTTTGATGTGGGTGGATGGACAAGTCAATTTTATGTGAATAAGAAATATCTCAGTGGAGTTGAGTTGAGTTGTGGATGGCTTTTAATAAAATCCACCAACTCCTTACGCTGATCTGATGTTATGTTCCCCTTTGTTTTCTCCATTTGATAATATTTCTATGAATTCAGTTAAATCTAATTTTCCGTGTGTTATTTTCAACAGGCAACTAAAAGATAGGTTCAAGACAGAACGTTTTCGCGGTTTTTTCGTATATAAAATTTTTTTTTATTATTATTATATTGTAAACATGTTGTTAACCATGAGAAAATTAACACATTGGCAGTTTTGGCACAGTGTTGTAAAGTTTTCATCCGACCAAAAATTACGTAGACGAATGAAGAAGTCGTATAGTGTTCAAGAATGCACATGAGTCTTAGTATACGATTATTTCCATACGTAAAAGTTCGTATACGCTGCGTATACGTATTGTTGCGTATGACTTCGAGAATAGCACCCCCGATGTTGTACCAACTAATCCAAATCACCTGTTATAATAGTAGGAAAATGTAATAATCTTGGAGGGTATTCATGATAAGTATGTATGAACTATGATGAACAATAATAATTTCACTTTCAATTTTCATAATTATCCAACCATTTAATAATTGTAATAACCTACCTATATTATATAGTTAAACTACTTGAATTTCTGTCACTATTGATAGTTATTGTTAATTTTGAAATCAATTTTGTTGACTTTAACATTTTGTGTATTAATATGTCAGATGTTGATTACACATTATTTGGTGAAATTATCACGTGGTCATAGGAAAAATACTGTACATTACTCGTGCAAAAGTGAGGCTTATGCCTCGTGCTTCAATATTTCCTACTCGTGTGAAAAATGTCACTTTCCGCACACGTTAAGTAATATACTATTTCTATGCAGAAAACTGTAAATAAAGTAGATAATGGTATTGATAATGTGTAGTTGACAGATGGTTGACAGTAGTTCAGAAAAATATGCCATGGTATAGTTGCCCACTGTATTAACAAGTCACCAAACATTTATTAGAAATAGAAGTATTACAAAGGTACCTACTGGTGATAAGAAACAAAAACTAGATTTCTTTGAAGAATTAAAAATTACCTAGAAGATACTTGAGAGACCCACAATGTGAACTTATCAATTAACAAATAAATCTAGGGAGCTCTCCACTATTGAACTGTCTTTTTAACTAAAGATCAGCAGATATAGTTTTCCTTGTATTATTTAGAAACAATTAGTTTCATTTATAAGAGCAATATGAGTAGATTCCAAAAAGTAAGGGTTCGATTTATTACTGAATTTTATCACATTATTTGTAGTCGAGCCAGCCGAACCGATAGTAATCGGAATCATATAAACAGTGCACGTTTTTGGACGGTAAAACGTCTACCGAACAATAACAGAAATCATTCCAGATGTTAATAATTATACCACAAAGTTAACGAAATTATTTAAATCCTTACTAATGCGACTATTCTCAAAAGGATAATTATACAATAATGGAAAATGGCGCGATTAAACTAATGCTTTGTGAATGCCTTGAATATAAACAATAATTCAGATTAAGGAAAAGGAAATATTAAAAGGTTCTCTAGATCATCCAGGATTTCTGTTTTCCCATCCTGCTAATTAACTACTTAGCTCTCCTTTCGCGATAACACAATGGAAATGGAATCTTGTAACTTACGGCTTTCTCGCGACGTTTTGGGAAGCCAAAACCATTAATTACAGAAATATTTTAGATGTCACTTTCTTAAAATTATTATCTGTCTTCGATCGACCATTCTCAATGACAGAAAATTCTCCAAATAATTTTGATGATTTTTCTTTCAGTTTCATTCTCATCAATTTTCCCCACATGAAACTGTGATCTTTGTATGAATTAAGAAACTGATATTGAAAAGTTATGCCGGGCGACGACCCAGCACTGTAGTGTCGAACATGGTTAGTACTTGGATGGGTGACCATGCCAGGAAAACCATCGTATAGGGCCCGTACAGCCTGCAGCGGACTAGCATATCATACCTCGCACGTATTATACCAATGAGCACGAGGTATAATGTAGATATGCCGTCTTTCGGAGGAGACGTAAAACCGAGGTCCCGAGTCCATGGATGTTAGGCTCATTAAAGAACACCAACACTGGTTGGAGCACTAGTGGGTTCGCCAAAATTTCCGGTTAGGGGTAGAGTGCTCCCGGCGTCGGTGAATAGCCTGTCGCGGAAATAGTTATGCCATTGCCAAATTGTGCAGCTTTAAGATGTTCAGTAAAGTCCAGTGTAGACCTTCATTCAAAATTATCTAGTGACTGTTGAACATGGATTTTATTAAAGAACGATTTAGGAAGGGAAGTTTGTAAATCCCCCATTGTAGAGTATCGGTAACAATAACAAGCCATACCTAGACAGCGTATAATAGAATAATTGGAACATATTATTTTCCAAGTTTGAGCTTGTTCTAAAGTTCCTTCGTATACATAATACACACAGCGAAGTCTGTATTCACAAAGATTGCTGTTAATTAATAATCCAAATCCAGATTAATATATTCGGATACACATCAATGGCAATTAGAGGCTAGTTTGATTAAAGGCATATCATTGTACGATTCTAGAATCTTATTTATTATTACAGAATGTATAATTCATAATTAAGTCCTTAAAGACATAGACAAATACGAGGTTGTGTTTGAAAATAAGAAGAAATTTGAAAGAATTCTAAGGTGTATAATCGAAAACAGCTGCATAAAATGTTGTCTGGAAGAATTATTGCTATTTGGATAGTTTACCTACCAAAAAGGATTGAAATTTAGCTAACAACGAACTCAAATGCATCGTTAAAGAAAAAAACTGTCCGATCCTGTGGATTTATTCCTCATCTAATTTTGGCGAATTATTGAGGATGTGTTGTGTTATTATACCTGTAAAAAGAAAATAAATCGCAATGCAAACAAAAAATTTATTGTGAATTCAAAAATGTACATGTCTACTCCTCTATTTCGGAAAATAGGAATGACTTTTAAAAAACACTTTTCTTCAGCATGGAATTTCGGAAGATATTTGAGGTAACATTCACTGAGACTTGAAAGATTTATTGTGCCTTCTTACTACTACTTACCATTCGAAGGCTTTTATACATCCTTCGAAGAATGTCTCCAAACAAATGTTAGACTACAACAGGCATGACCTACGTTGTCTAACAGGCCTTTTAACAGGCCACTGTCATCTGAATCATTATGTGCTAAAACTTGGACTGTCGGAAGATCCGTCTTGCCGTCTTTGTCTGGAAGATGATGAAACAGCAAAGCATATTATTTGTGCCTGTCCCGCCGCGGCTCCAATCAGGCATCTGATGTTTGGCAGGGTCTCTCTCTCGCCCTCGGACCTGAAATATCATTCGCCAAATAAACTAATCGGCTTTATTAAGAAGCTGAATTTGTTTGGTGAAATCTGAATAGGTGTGAGCCACAATAGACTATTGCGAGTCGCGGTGGAGGGCCATATAGACCCACTCACCACACACCTAACCTAACCTACTACTATATAGTTCTTGAAGAAAGTCTCAGACTAGTGGCTCCTGGTAGTCCTATTTCCCGGGAGAGATTTAGGATGTCTAGAGGCCTTCTTTTATCCAGTAGTTTTCTAGATGTTGTGCCCTGGGACTCTGAATTGCTATGCAATTCGAAAGTATGTGGATACAGGTTTTCTTTTTCCTATCTCAGAATCCACATGTTTCCTTCACTATTCACACATTCCCATACCATTTTGGAACTAATTACCCAAGAACTAAGTGCTCTAAGGGCTGCTTGAGTATCCGACATTATGATAATACTTTTTCAGCTTTATATTCGTTATCAATATTGAACTGGGCACAATTGAAATTCTGCTTGAAAGATACTCAGGGTTTTTGGTTTCTGGCCCTCACTG
This sequence comes from Galerucella pusilla, assembly GCA_910591695.1. Taxonomy (NCBI): domain Eukaryota; kingdom Metazoa; phylum Arthropoda; class Insecta; order Coleoptera; family Chrysomelidae; genus Galerucella; species Galerucella pusilla. The sequence continues at coordinate 30,469 of CAJUYI010002426.1, forward strand.
TCCAAGTTCCTTCTATTTGTTTTGAGCCGTTTGTCTATAAATAGATGGCATATTTTCCCAATTCTGGTTAAAGTAAGAGGATCCCATTCCTACTTGCTGTTTAATTCCGTATCGAATTCCTTTGAAAAGCTATTCTTGGAGCATTGAGGATCAATGTCTGCTACTTAAGTGGTGGGCAGTTCCGACATCCATTTGGACGTTGTGATATCCACACCTCTTCTATTTGATGCTTTTTCTGACATGTGGAGTATTGTCGAAAGTTCCTTCTATATCCAAAAATGGACATACTAGTGCTTTTGGTTGTCTAGCTAGAGCACAAGAATTTCCTCCGTCAGTTGTACCAGTGGATCTGCCTGTCCGATAAAAACAATTTTGTAATAATATAATTGGTATCTTATATTGGTATCTTATATCTCAATTCTTATAAAATTTAGTTGTTTCTCAATATAAGAAAAACTAAGGTAACTTCACGTATCTATACTATCCTATATTAAGTACAAAATAAACAATTTTCTAAACAAACTCTGGTCAATTATTCCGTTTGAATTCGTGCTTCTTATCTAGTCTCCACGGTTTCTACTGTAATGATGAACGATATCAATATGTTTGCTCAAAAATGTCTGTGTTTCCTATAGATTCGTGAAACAATAAAGAATTCAGCATTAAGTGTATTTAATGCAATTCAATATCATTCTCTCAACTCCGGTCCATTTGAACATCATCCCTATGGAGCTTGTAATATTGATTTGAAATAATTACTTCGTTTTGAGACTGTTTTAATTGAAAGATTTATCAAAGGTTGAATAAAAGAACGTAACCAAAGCAATACTGTTAAAAAATCGATGAATTCATATTGTTTTCCAAATAAAAGGTTGAAGGTTTTGTCTGCAACTTTTTAAGACTTATATTTTCTACATTTTAATTCTCCAATTTTCACCAAAAAATTGTCTAGTCTACTACAAATCGCACATTTTTCAAAAATTATTTTATTTCAATATACATATGTACAAAACTTTAACCAAAAACTATTAATCATAAATATTATTAGGTATTAAAAACATAATTTGTTGCATTCTGTGAATTACTCAAAATTGCCGGTCCAGTGGAGTTATTTGGTGTTGACTGGTAAGTAGATGACGTCGAGGAGGATGGCATCGGTTGCAGGTCACATAAAGATGACGATGAAGGTGACGGCAACGGTTTTAAGTCATTTGTAGATGAGAGAATTTCTTTTAATCAAACCCGGCTGGTTTGATAGTTGTTTTGTGACACTACTTCAAAGAATGTAAAGGGTTATATCAAAATATCTTCATTATTTTACATTTCCAAAAAATTGAAAATACAACAAAAAGCTAGAGAAGATTTGTAGTTTTTATTTGATGGACTATTTCGTAAATATTTATTTACCTGTTGTAACAATAGTTATAACTTCCGAAGTAAAAACCTATCTAATAAGGTCAAAATTTTCATAATTTTACTTGGGAAAGTGACACTTTCAAAACTAAAATGCGTGCGGGAAAGTGGGTTAAAACGCACGGTCGTAGAAAA
>CAJUYI010002427.1:0-31988 GCA_910591695.1 Galerucella pusilla
CTGACTCCGGCTATTTTTTTATGGTAAAAAACAATTATTAAGGGCGAGTTGTACCTAAACTCGGTTTAATGATGACTGATGTAATTGTTGATAATAAATACATCAATCAGCCATAGTCCAAACATCAGTTATCATTAAACCGAGTTTAGGTGTTTGGTACAACTCACCCTTAGTAACAGTTTTTGAATTAATCCATTTCTGGGAGATTTTTTGAATCGCATGACCGTTACCATAGTTTCTAAGATTATGTACGCTTGTTAAATAAATGATTTGTTGTTTTATTGATATCAATAAATAGATTGTACATACAACATTCTTGTTTTGTTTACTTATCAACTAACTCGAGACTTTTTTCAAACTTTTTTCCTTCTCATATAAACTGAAATAAGTGATTTAATCTACAATAGAATATTGTGTAAAAAGTGCGCAGAAGTGGAACAGTTTGTTTTTGTATCTTTGTCTTTGTATTTTCTCTCCACCAAATGGAGTCATAAAATTTTCGAAAATCCACTTTTGAAAACTGTCTCGACTAATATGATAGCAGAAAGACGTTTACATTAAATATTTCCATACCTACCCCTTTAGAGGAGTAAACCTCGATAAAAAACAATCCGTAATCTACGTTGTTAGTTACCGTGACAATGGATTAATGGCTGCGCGAAAATCTGTCAGGAATCAGTCAGGTCCCGGAGTACCCAGCCTTACCACAAGCGGGGCTCTGTGGTGGTGGACATTCAATTCCCTAGTTACTCGTGGGATATATTATGGAGTAAGCGAAAAAAATGGAACAGGAAGCAGTGGAGGAAGAGAGAGAAGGAAAGAGTATTTTCGGGAAATCGAGGTTGGTGAATCGAATACCTGATAAGGCGGAAGGAGACAAGTGAGTGGAGCGATACCGGGGAAGAGTAAGGGAAGATGAGCAGAAGAGGAAACAGAACGAGAAAGGAAGGGAGGAAGTGGAGAATGGGAAGGAGGAAAAGAGGGAAAGTGTAGAGAGATTGAAGGATACAGTAAGGCGATTGGAGAAGAGGGTGAAAATGCTAGAAGAGCAAAAGTCGGCGGTGGAGGGGCGAATCAGGGAATTAGAGAAGTTGAGGGAGGCAGATAGGAAGGAGAAAAGGCAAACACGATGGGAGGCGGGGGAAAGAGACTGGGATGGATGAAATGAGATTAGAGATAGGGACTGGGAGGGTAAAAAAGTGGAAGAAATAGAGGTGAAAGCACGATACACTTACTCACGGTATGCTGATTTCTATTCCAAATTGCGTCCGAGTCGCGTAGTTACGTCACGCGGGAACCAGAAATTTACACCCACCTCTTACTAGTCTTTCGATTCATTGTGTTTTCATGCAATACAAGGTGTTGTTAGCTTGAATTTCTATTTTACTTGAGTTCTGATGCGACTGGCTGAATGACGTGAGTACAAGCCAAAAAAAAAGTTTTACTTGAGCTGATTCGTTTATTTGGAGTTTTATTACCCACTAATTTAGTGTTATTTAATACTGTTTTATAATATAAGGTTTTTTTTGTTTTGTAACGATTAAGGGAAATTAATAGGAAAATCAGTTTTCAAAACTGCCTGAAAAAACTGGACAAGAATATGTCTAAATATAAATAAATGATTCTAAATATAAGCTTTTTCTAATCCTATACTATAAATTATTAATTAAAGGCCAATTTTCAGTTTCATAATGATACTCATTATAACACTGGTTTTCATTATGAAACTGAAAAATTGACCAAAGAAATCTAGATTTTTAAATAACCAAGTAGGCAGACCCAATATTTTCTGTAGAATGTCGAATAAATGTCGAGCACCGGACCAAAAATACTTAATGACCAAGGTAAATACATATTTAAATTTATTAATTTTTTTACAATAAATTATTACTAATTTTGTATAACAGTAAACCTTTATACGTTTTATATTAGTTTAATGTGGTCCCGGTTTGTGCATTTTTTTATATTTTTTTTCAAATCAAATTTCTTTTTCGTAGAAAAAATAGTGTATGCAAGTTTCATGGTATGGTTATTAATACACTCGCATTAACTAACTAACTTTTGTTAAGAAGTCTTTTATAACAAATAAAATATGGTAGATATATGAAATATAAAATATTTATGATATAATGGTGAGTTTTAATTTTGCCCACCCATAGATATTTCTGTTTAAAATCTTTTTAAAATGTAAAAAATATATATTACCTACATATTTCTACACGTTTTGTACATTGTTAACTCCTAGCATCATTGTACTTACCAAAAAAGGATAACTAAGTTACTGATAAGAAAGTAAGAGTAGAAGTGGGAAGTGGGAGGAGGGGGAGAAATGTTAAAGTGAGGAAAGCCACAGGGATAGATGGCATGAGAGGTGATATGGTGAAAAGTATGTTGGATGACAATTGGTAGTACTTTTTGGAACTATTCAACAGCTAGGATACTGAGGGAGGAAGAGTTCCCGGAAAGGTGGAAGATGGCCAGGGTGATTGTTGTGAAGAAGACGGGTGGGGTTGGGAAGCGGGCGGGGGATCCCCATCAGCCTGCTGTGTGGTTCGGGGAAATTGATGGAAGGGATAATAAAGGTTAGGATTGAGGAGGAAGTTGGTAGGAATGGGGGTTTTAAGGAAAACTATCATGGGTTTTTAGAAGGGAAATCATGCATCTCAGTCAGGGTGGTGGACTTGGTGGAAAGGGCTAGGAACACTTGGTTATATGTGGTCTGTAAGGAACACGTGTGCAACAGTGTCAGTAAACGGGCGGTGTTGAGCGCGCTGTGAAGCCTGGAGTAGGGAAGGAGCTAGTTAATCTAGTATCTAGTAGAGGACTACCTGACAGGGCGTGCAATAGTATTGAAGGTATTGAACGGAGATTGGAGTGCCACAGGGATCGGTTCTGGGACCGACGCTTTGGAACTGTGTTTGATGAAGTTTGTGGGATAGCATGTGAAGAGGGATGTGAGATTACGGTGTATGCGGACGATGTCTGTCTGGTATGTACGGCAAAGGGAGAGGTGGAGATAGAAAGAAAGGCGGAGAGGATGTCTAGGAAGATTGTGGATAAGCTAAAGCGGTGTGGACTGGAAGTGACTGAGGATAAGACGGTGGGGCTGGTGAAGGGGCAGAGCAAGGCAAGTGAAGTGGGGGTGATGGTGAAAGGAGGGAAAATTCGGATGGAGGAAGCACAGAAATTGGGTGGACCGGAAATTCGGGGAGGTGAACTACTTCTTGACGTAGGTGCTCACAAGAAAAACTGGAGTGTGGTGCGAGAGATGTGGGACGTGTGTTTAGATGTTAGAAGAACGAGGAAATTTTGAAGAAGTTGGAAAATAAACTGGGAGAGGCGGTGTATTGGGAAAATATGGTGGATACACCACTCTTCGTACCAGGGACGTATATTTTATGTCCATTTTACGTTGGTACGTACCGGGATCAAAATTGGACGTACAATGTACGTACACAGCGGTACGTACAAGGGACGTACATTTTATGTACAGCTCCTTAGGACCAACAACGGATGTACATTGGACGTACCTACATGAATATGTACATAGTACGTCCACAATATGATGTAAGTAGATATCATATTGAGTATTCTTTTCAATTTACGATTTACGCATGTGCGCAAAGTAATCCGTGTGTACAAAAGACTCTGCCAAATAATTTATTTCAAAAGAGAAAGCGATGAGTGTAGACTATATTATGATATGTAGAGCCTCGTGCCGAGACGAAACTTTAATGAGTTTTTGACAATTTTCCTATTAATTTCCTCTTTTAGGTTGAAAAAATCCGAAAAACGGCTAAGTTTGAGAATTCTCTTGAATATTTTTATTAGTAGATATTTAAAAAAAATTAAACGTCGCCGGTCGGTATCGAACCCATGACGGTTAGATCCGAAATCCGGCGATTTATTAATTAATATTAGGCAATCCAGTGACCTGTCAAATAAAATTCAATATGGCGACACAGGGCAAACAAATGTGATTTAATAAATTGTAGACCGTGGATTTTGATATACATAATTAAGTGTTTATTTTGGAGAAAGGTGCTTTTATTTTGCTTTGGTGTCTCTATACTAATAATATACAATAAAAAGTTCAGTTTTGTAAAAATTTTAAGCTGGGTATATCAATTTAGGACCAACTTTTGGTTGTGTTATTTTTTTCTTAGTGGTTTTTAGACTATCCAGAATTATTATTTAATATTTACGGGTAAGTACACGCACTGACTAAAACATATATAATATTATAATGGAAGTGAAACTTTTAAGAAATAGCTGGCATTGAAATTTCACTTGCTTGAATTGGAAGATATCACCTGCAGTATTTAACTTTTATGCTTACGGATTTCAGGAGTGAAACACCTACTTCAAAATGCCTACAACTTGTATTGTAGTCGGTTGTGGGAGCCGTTCAAACCGAGACCAAGTATGCTTTTTTAAGGTCCCAGCTGTTTTAAAGAACACATTTTTGGTGCACAAAAATGAATTAAGTAAGAAACGTAGAGAAATGTAGTGGTTAGCAGCAATCAATAGAGATGATTTAACAGAATCAAAAATCAAATATCAGGCTGTATGTAGCAGGCATTTTGTTCAGTTTTGTTCAATAACAATATTTATAAAAACTAAGAATAGTGATATATTTTAAATAAAAAATACTAATCAAATAAACAATATACTAAACACTAATAAAATAAGTACTTATATTAAATTGAAGTAAAATATACTAATACATTCGACTAAAAAGTCTAGAGCACTGCTTATGACTGAATAGACAATACAAAACTAACCTATATGTCAAAATTGTTTGCCCCGCACGGCCATATTAGGTCACGTGATCTGGATTGCCTAATAGACCTATCCAAGATGCTGTCAAATGATTTTCAAGATGGCCGCTGGTAGACACACAAATCTCTTGTTATGATATTATTGTATGTGAAATCTGTTTAGTTCGGTCAATTTACTCGTCTTCTGTGGTCTTCTTTAATCTAAAGGTTCAGTTCTTTATTGTATGTGATTAATTAGTGTGAAACTAGAAAATATGCCTACTACTTGTTGTGTGGTTAATTGTGGAAGTCGAGGAGATCGTGATAATGTTAGATTTTATCGAATACCTAGTGAATTACACTATCCACACAAACCTGAATGGAATGAACTATCAAAGATCAGAAGAAAAAGGTGGAAAGTCGACTTCTTGAGTTTCTTCAATAGGAGCAGGGTTATTCATGAGTGTGTAAGGATCAATACCCTGAATAACTCTTATCTTTTCCTTGTATCTTATGGCAATTTCTGTACAGTCACTCTCTAACGTCAATAGATAATCATTTTATTGGAACAAGCCATTATTTAAACTTTAATCACGTATAATAGAAAAAAACTATTAACACAACTATGCACCTATGCAAAACGCAGGTAAATGATCTTTTGTGTGTCTACCAACGGCCATTTTGTATGTCAGATGGTCACGTGTTCTGGATAGCCTTATAGTAAGTGAGAGCAAGATATTTTCATTATTTTTATAGGTTATTTTGACACTATTGACTTTTTAAAAAACGGTTCTGTCAGATGTCCTTCAACTGACGGTACTTTGTTAAATTTATCTCCCTTTCATATTGGCTTTGCTGTTTTGTTAGTGGTACGTTAAGTAGGAGATCGGCTGAAAGAAGCAGACGGTTACAAGAATGTAAGTTCCCAAAAACAAAATATTTTTTTATCTATATGTGATAATTTCGTCAGAATTGTATCATTGAATTTTTAAGTAAACAAGCACAAGAATAAATGTGTGTAGCTGTATTTTTGGTTTTTTGTTTTTAGGTGGTACTAGTTCCACGAGTTGAAGTTTGTCAGGTGGCTTTTTGAGTTTCCATTTTTTTTTGTATTTTCGTTTTTTACTTTTTCTCTTCACCCATGTAGCTAATAGTATCTACATTTTTCAACATGTGTCAATAAATATTTTTTGAATCCACAATTTTTTTTTTTTTTGTAAAATGTATTTTAATAAAAAATATAAGTAGAAAAAATGTATGTCCATGGTACATCCATGGTACAGCCATTATTGGTCCCATAGAGGACGTACTTGGAGTGCAATGTATAAGACGTACATAGTACGTACACTACCAAATCCGAGGGACGTACCTGGAACATACCTAGCGTTGGAAAATGTACGTCCCTGGTACGTACATAGTTTGTACATACATGTATATCTGGGACGCGACGTCCGTCCAAGAGTTACGTACCTGGTACGAACGTAGTACGTATCGTTGCTGTATGGGGGAGAGATAAGTGGCGTAGTAGAGAGCATAATTAGGGAAAGAAAAGGACTTGACATGGCATGTGACATGTGAGAGGTGGGAGTGATAAAAGGGAGAAGATGACGGAGAGTGTGTGAGGGAGCGCCGCCCGTCTTGAAGTATGCTAGGGTAGTGATTCAAAGGCGGGAGTAACGGCGTGTTTGAAGTGGGTTTGGTTGGTAGGCATTCCCGTGGGGAGGAGTCCAACACTGTCTGGGTACTGGTTAAGAACCCATTCGAACATGAGTTTCCCATCTCGGCCCGAAAAAAAAATTCCTACACCTTATTGCTTCACATTTTCGACAAAAAAATGTTTTCGACATAAAAAATGCTCAAAATTCGTCATGAGGAATTTTTTTGGGAAGACAAATTGACTGCCACAGTCTGTTTTTGTATAAAATCATTTTTTCTCCTCCAAATGGAGTCATGAAACTTTCGAAAATCCACTTTTCAAAACTGAAGATACTCATAACTTGACTAATATGATAGATAGAACGTTCTAGACTTCGGCAATCGATTCGGGGGAAAATTTTACGTATCCCAGTGGATTTAAAATCGATAATTCTCATCAATAATGAAGTTAGCGAAACCAGTTTATAATTTAAATATTTCCATACCTACCTCTTGCTTTCGACATGCTTATAATTCGTCTCGATGGGTTTTTTGGGACGAGAGATTGACTGGAACAGTTTGTTTTTGTATGGAATCATTTTTCTCCTCGAAATGGAGTCATCAAATTTCCGAAAATCCTTTTTTCAAGGGTTAAAGGTAGAATCCGCTTAGCTATGTTAATAATATACAGGGAGTTTTATTTAAAATAGCAAAGTTGTCGTACAGTTTCGGTATAACTATATCTATCAGTCGAGTTGAAAAAGTCTTTCGAACCAAATACACTGATTCCAAAATAAATAAAACTGAGAGTTTAAATTATAAATTATAAATTTTTTCTTTAAAAATTTGAAATGCTACCAAATATGTAGCGATTTGCCTTTTCTTAAAATTAAATAAATATAATCAAAGATGAATAACTGCAAAATTATCAAAAAGGTAGACCATATAGCGAAGGTGATATTCAAATTGAGAGAAGAAAGGAACTAATTAATCGATCTTCAACAGAATATAATTGAGATTTAATTACAGAACTATTAGCTAAGGGAAAATGTGAAAACCTTGTTTGCTTTTCCAACGCCCAATATAGCTGTAATTGAAATTGACACATTGGCATTTTTATTCGATCCAATTATATTAATTATTTACTGCATCAATTCTTCCAATTATTTCCTGAAAATAGTGTGACTTAACAACCGTATAATACCTAACTAATGCAAAATATCAAATTATAATCAAAAACTGGATGATTATAAATCAAATGAAAAACGATTATATTAATTGTTTCAATCCTTACAACGTGGAATATTTGTATAATCTATTATACAAATAAATAATAAACCAATAAATAACAAATAAAGGGCGAAGAAAAACATGTCAGGTTAGGTTATGTTTTTTAAATATAAAAATCCCAAAAAATAATAATAATTTGTTTGAATCCTCAAATTATTTTCACTTCAGTGGATTTGAATTTCATTTTCATTAAAAAAAAAGATAAAAAACGTATTAGATGTATAAACGCTCCAATAACAATAGCAACACGTCGAGCGCAAGTCCTTTCAGGAAGATCAACCCTCCAGAAGGATACTCTTCAATGCAAGAATTAATCCGATAGTGGTTGGCGCGTTTTCAAACTGTTAACACCGAATCACCGCAACAAGAAAAACCAAAACGAAGAGATTTTCAACAGGCATGCCACCTGACGACAGTAAGCCGCCACTTTAAAAGAAGGTATAGTAATTTGTCATATATATATATAGAATTATATTTTAATGAAAACAAAAGTTTAGTTCAACATCTTTTCAACATACTTTTGTCACAAAAAAAGTATAACTTTCTAAATAAATTATATCTGCTTTATTTTATGAACAGAACATCCTAGTGAACGTTCTTTAGGTACCTACTTCACTTTTAAATTCTTTAAAAAAATTCATAATATCGATATGAACTTCGTATGTTTGCACCTGTTAAAACGTGAGAATACATTATTTGAGATATTGTTAAGGATTTCTTCAATATTATTTATATTGTTGAATGCCTCTAAAATGTCAGATAGTAGATATTATGCGGATCATGTGGAAGCAACAAAAAGTTGAACAAATTTTAGAAAAATGTTTTCCAAATTTTAAACTGACCTAAATAAAGCAATTTCTTTCTATCTTATTTTATTTCTAATTAATAATCGTTTAAAAAGTCTCACAGTATCTTGGGACACCCAGTATTTACTCCACATTAAATGTGGTAAAATCAAAGTTACATATTCCAAATTCTGACGAATTCGATGATATATCATGTCAGTTTGTTTCTGTCAACGTTACTTCCAATAAATCTACATTAATTGCATAATTTATATGGAAATTAAGAGTAATATTGAATTAGAATTGACACCTCCAAACAAATCAGACTGGGAAACTTGAGTCGAGTCGCTTATAGATCTCATAATACTTGAAATTCTACTTAGCAACATTGAATTCCCTAAAAAAATCTGGGTGAATCTTGTGTCTGTACATTTACTTGTTTCCTAGCATGATCCTAGTGTTAGTTAGTTATAGAGTAAGATCACAGAACGATAAGACATGAAATGTTAGGTTCTCAGTAGCATCTCGTGTGCTTTGAATACCTGTGTGCCTAAGGGCACCTGGGCAGGTATCAGGTGAGAAAGGTAACTAAAAATAAAAGTTACTTTACTTAAATTTGTATGTCTGATTTTAATATATGTTTTGTAGAATAATATTCTAAAGTAGTATAATGAGTGTAGGACACTTTCCATGAACCAAAACTTTTGTCAGACGCTTTAAAGCTCCACAAAAAATAGATAAACTTCATTTATTTTCACATGTCTGACTTCCAAATATGTTATCAATGCAATTATTATTAAGTTATCAAATTGATAAAAATGTCCAACAAGCTTTTGTATGAAATTGGAGAGCATCATATTATCGCGACAAATAGATACCTCATCAGGAACAAGATATATATACTGCTGGATGCTTTTACTTCTAATTAAGTGAATAAAATAAAATATAATTAAAAATTCTGCAGCATGTTATATTTATTTTGGTCCTTGACCGGTTTCACGAATCGCATCATCAGAAGGGTGACAGTGGTGGAATGTCGTGAAACCGGTAAAGGACCATTATAAATATATTATCCTGCGGAATTTTTAATTATATTTCATTTTATTTAAGTACTTAATTAAATGCCGCTCTACATTGTATGGATTAATTGAAACAATGCTATTATTTTTATTTGTAATTCTAATACCCAAATATTAGATCTAGGAAGAAACTGCAAGGAACTGTATCTCTCCTTAACTTTTTCTTTCCCTATTTCTGTTACGTTACGTCCACCAGCTGGAAGTGAAGCTAGAGTTAATCAGATAAAATTAGGCTCTTATCTATCTCAATAGAGCAATCGTTCTATCTGACTAATTTCAAATGAAACATAGGATTTAATGTGCCCTTTCCATATTCAGACATCCATGAAACGGAGATCAAGATTTGGGACATCAAGAGAAGAATATAGTTCTATGTGAGTGGCAATAATATTAAAATATAACTCATTTTAGTGGTGAAAGAGTAAATTTGTTTTTTTATTGGTGAACCATTTTACCTATTTAAAGCACGCCCCTGCGTATTTAAATCGAACTTTAAAAAACGCGAGCGTTTTAAAGTTACCGTGGCAACATCAACAACTCGAGAAACGAAGTCTAAATCTATGGTCTAAATCATGTCTAAGTGACAATTTCTTTATTATTGATCTGACAGGAGTAGTTTGTAACGTCAAAACTTTTATTTGAACAATATTTAACAATGTCAAATTGATAAATTAAAATGGAAAGTGCCGTTGGTATTGTTTGAAATATTAATATTTCGATTTTTAAAATCTTAGGAAATGGTATTTAAATTAATACTATTGACATTCACAAAACTCAATAAGGTTGAACTTCCATCAAAATACAAATTAGTTTATACTTTTCTCATTTCCATGACAACGCAAGGTATAGATCATATACATCACGAATTCAACCATTTGACATTTAGTTCTTATTTCCATCTAAGATTTCCATTTCTTGTTGTTGTTGTAGTTATAGACCAGTATTTATAATTTCAAAGTGCACCAATAAAAAAATAGCGTAAAGTATTCGTGGATAACTGGTCTTTAAAACACTTGCTTCGCCGTCGTGCTCTAAAAATCGCGCGTGTTTTAAAGACCTTAATATCCACTCATACTTTAATATACTATTATCTAAATAGCGATTTTTAGAGCACGACGGCGAAGCCGGAGTGCTCGAAATGGAGCAAGTTATCCACGAATACTTTATATACATTATTTTTTTTTATTGGTGCACTTTGAAATTATAAATACTGATCTATAACTACTACAACAACATTAAATGGAAATCATAGATGGAAATAAGAACTAAATGTCAAATGGTTGAATTCGTGATGTATATGATGTATAGGTACCTTGCGTTGTCATGGAAATGAGAAAAGTATAAACTCCAGATGAATTCGGCTATCTGGAAATAACATTTCAACAAGATGGTGCTTCTGAACATTATTATGGTGCAGTAAAACGTTACCTGGATGAAGAATATCGAGGTAGATGATCGACCTCGGTCACCAGATCTGACACCATTAGACTTTTTTCTATGGGGGTACTTGAAATCCAAGGTTTATACTACGGCACCAGATAGCAATGGCGTTTTGAAAGAAAGAATTATTGAAGAATGCAATGCAATTTCAGCTGACACATTCGAACGAGTACGACAAGAGTTTACTAATAGGATGTATTATTGTCAGGAAGTAGACGGAGCACATTTCGAACACTTGCTATATAAGAATCCATTGTTGATATTTGATAAATTAAATTTAAAAAAATAATCTCAATAATTGGGGTATTTATTTAATTTATCCGTCAAAATTAGTTTAAACCCAAACCAAATTAATATGGCTATGTAGCCAATGTCAATGCCTTTCAAAAGAGATATCACTTACCATAAGGTCCTATTTAAAATTATTGGCCAGAGTGGCACTGTGACGTCATCTATTACTATTACGTCACCTGTTACCATTCGTAAAGAAGTTCACAACACTTTATTTTCTTCAAATTTTATTAATTTAAGTGTAGCCGTTCAAAAGATACGAGGGGGGGAGGGGACTTTTGAATAGCACTGTATACTAGTATTAGCAATCATGAAAAGAAGGCATTTAACTCGCGATGAAATGATGCAGGCTATAGGTCTGCTTGAAGCTGGCATGTGCCAAGTAGACGTTGCTAGACAAATTGGTACAACCCAAAGCGTTATTTCACGGTTACATCGCCGATATCGTGAAGCAGGTGATGTAGCGGAAAAACATAGGGGTCGTGGTCGAATCACTACCCCGAGACAAGACCGTTTTTTGCAGTTGACTGCTAGAAGAAATCAAATGTTACTGCTCCTGAGCTTCAAATTAGACTCCAAGAGGTTCACCAAGTGGAAGTGTCGGCTGATACAGTGCGTCGTAGATTGCATGAGAGCAACCTATACGTTCCAGGCGCCCTTTGAGAGTTCCTCCACTAACGCGAGGAAATCGAGGAGCTCGCTTAGTGTGGACACAGTAACACATTTCATTGATAAATGTCAATTGGGCTAACGTGCTATTCAGTGATGAATCTCGATTTGGAGTTTATCCAGACTCGAGACGAGTACGTGTTTGGAGAGAGCCAGGCCGTATAAACCGTTTAGCATTTGCCCAGGAAGTCCATTCTTACCAAGGCGGTACAATCATGGTTTGGGGAGGTATTAGTGTTGGCGGAAGAACTGATCTCATTTTACTGGACCTTTTTATGACGGGTATGTCGTACCGTGATACCATCCTACAAACTATTGTCATTCCATATGCAGCAGCTGTAGGTCCTGGCTTTTTGTTTACGCACGATAATGCTCGTCCGCATACTTCCAGACTCGCAATGTACTTCTTAGATGTCACGCTGTTCTGAATGCTCCTAGGAGGACATACGAATTAATAAAATTAAATGTTTTTTTTTTGTAAATTGAGCGCAATAATTCAATTCTTTTTAATTATAGAATATAATCATTTTACTTTTTTGCATAAATAAATGTAGTATAATGTAATTTCTACACAGAGTAACTACTACACTGGGCTATTAACAGTAATTGTATATCATAGAGGAAAGTCACCAAATATGGAATAGTATCCTGATATGGAATGCCTTGATTTCTCTAAGACTATAAGTATGAAACGCAACACTCGACCATCTTCTGTTTCATTCGGTCTACTAACTATCGCACCCACACCGTCGAGCAAAAACTTACCGGGTGCACTTCACACTACAGTCCTTAACTATGCATTTTGTTGCCATTGTCTATTGATATAAAAAAGTCCACACCAAACTAAACTAACTTAACACACCCTGTCTACCTCAACAAATTATTATATATATACAATAACGAAGAACAATAATTTGGAAAATTATGTAAGTACCACTAACCCACAAAATCGTCTTTAAATATGTTGTTGGGATATGTTAATTAGTGGATGGCGGGTGGAAGTATCTTTCAACGGCGTTACAGTTTTCATCATTTTCTCATTAAATCCGCAATTTTAGTATAATTTCCGACTCCCCAGGTGGCGGTACCCTCGCTCGTTCGGAGATTCCCTACAATGATCGCACCCACACCATCGAGTCAGTTGCGCGAATGCTTCACGCGTGGCAAGCGTTTTTTGTTTTGTTGTCGTGCAGAAAATTTTAAAGGTAAGTAATAAACGAGTATTTTCAGCTGTTATGTTTGTTTACGTAGGTGTTATACTATTTAGTATATCGGTATTATGTTTATTTCACCATTTTGTGATCTTTTGTCATTAAAATATTGTGACTTTAAAAAATATTTATAGTTTGAACTAGTATAAAAATCCAAATATGGATAGTCGTCGGTGTCTAATTATGGAATATTAAATTAAATGCTTGATGTGTGGGCTCTGGGCACATTATGATTGTGCTGGTCCAGAGTTTGATACTTGGATCTGTGACTTTTGCAAGTAATTATGTAACTTCTTTCATTTATCACAATATATTATATTTATTTAATTGATCTCAAAGATATTAATGTCCATTTTTGTTATCGTTATGTTGATTTATGCTTATATTCCATATATGGATACCTATTCCATATTTGGTTACTCATTTGTGATTTTGTTTTTTGTGTTACGTTTTAATTTGATAACCAATATATTTGATTAAAGGCTGTTAATTACTACATACTACTGACCACTTCTTGGTCTTGGCAAAACTGAATTTTGAAATAAAATATAACAAGCAAAGAAGAGGTAGGAAGAAGTGGAACCTAAAACAACTGAAAAATGAAAAGATTAGGAGAAAATATGAGGAGGAAGTGAATGAAGGAATTAGAGAAATACAAGAAGGAAAGAATATAGAAGAAAATTGGGACTGTATAAAAAACAGTATTAAAAATGCTGCACAAAAAACGATTGGACAACGAGAGAATACAAAGATAAATGACTGGTTTGACGAAGATTGTGGAAATATAATTAATAGGAAAACAAAAGCACGACAACGATGGATAGGATCAGGGACTGAGCAAGATTATGAAATTTACAAAAAATTAAGGAAGGAGGCAGCAAAGATAATAAAACGGAGAAAAAATCAATGGATAATGCAAAAAATGGAAGAAATTGAGCTAAATAACAAAGACAATTCTAAGCTATTTACAAATATAAAAAGTAGAAGGAAAACAGCCAATGTAGCAAAAATAGAATTGGAAAAATGGGAGAGTCATTTCAAAAACTTACTGACTGCAGAGCACCAGACTATGTGCATCGAAAATAAAGAAGACACTGAGCTGGAGGAGGAAGATGTATTAGATGAAGAGCCACGATATGAGGAATTCAACGAAGCAATAGAAAAGTTAAAAGATAATAAAGCGGCTGGAGTCGATGAAATTAATGGGGAATTAATTAAAAAAGGAGGAACCATGCTCAAAGAAATTTTATTCAAATTAGTCAACGAAATATGGAAAGAAGACAAGATGCCAGCAGAATGGAAAACAGGAGTAATTATACCGATACATAAGAAAGGGAACACGCTGGAATGTTCCAACTACAGAGGAATAACACTATTAAACTCTGCCTATAAAATTTTCACAACAATTTTAAACGAAAGACTAAGAGACAAGATAGATAGAAAAATAGGTGATTATCAATATGGATTCAGGAAAGGAAAGTCAACTATGGACCCAATTCACATAATGACACAAATTATTGAAAAAAGTTATGAATTTAACATTGATCAGAATATACTATTTATAAACTTTAAACAGGCTTTCGATAGTATAAACAGGGAGACTCTTAAAGAAGATTTGAAAAACATTGGGGTATCGAGTAAAATGAGAAGACTAATTAATATGACTATGGAACGATCGACAGCAAGAGTGAGTACAGAAAAAGGACAAACAAAACAATTTGAATTTAATAGCGGTGTGAGGCAAGGAGATACAATGGGTCATATGAATAAAAATGAGCATTTAGTTTATACTTAAGAATTTGGAGTAAATACTCCACGTGGTATGAATAAAAACTAGAAGCAAATACTCCACTTAAGTAGGTACTCTTATGTACAATTTGTTGTGAGAATATTCTCATTTTTCATATGAATAAAATTGTGTTTATGCTCTTTAGGATGAGAATCTACTCCATAATTTTGGAGTCTAATAGTAACCAGACTTCAGTTTGATTGCGGCAGAGCTATGGCCGAGTTCATGCTTAATTTGCGTTCAAAAAAATATTATAAACCGAGAAGAAGTACGTGTGATCGTGACTTTAAACCATTATATCGGTTTAGTAGAGAAAATGTCGAGTGGCTATCTACCAACTTTTTGGGTGTGGAATCAGAAGAAACAAGAGGTGGTGCTATATGTAACACTGATAAAATGAAAATATTTTTGAGGTATGTGGGTGATCCGGGGTTCCAAACAGGAGTAGGAGAAGATATTGGTGTTCACCAATCTTCTGTATGTAAAGTTGTGACGCAAGTTGCTGACCAGATGCTTGAAAAATGCGAACAGTGGATAAAACTCCCTCGCACTACGGC
Organism: Galerucella pusilla; assembly: GCA_910591695.1. Taxonomy (NCBI): domain Eukaryota; kingdom Metazoa; phylum Arthropoda; class Insecta; order Coleoptera; family Chrysomelidae; genus Galerucella; species Galerucella pusilla. Next base: position 15,507 of record CAJUYI010002427.1, read on the forward strand.
GGATGTAATAAAAGCTAAAGAAAGATGGCAAACAAAGTACAATTTTCCATGTGCAGTGGGTGTAATTGATTGCACCCACATAAGAATAAAAAAACCACCTCTTCATAGTGATGAATATATTAATCGCAAGGGATATCACAGCATCAATGTTCAAGCCACTTGCAATGCAGATGAGTGGTTTACAAGCGTAGACGCATCATGGCCAGGATCTGTCCATGATTCACGGATATGGAACAACTCACAAATTTTCGACATTGCAAGGAATGAGTTTAAGAGGTCAAATGCATTACTTTTAGGAGATGAAAGTTATGGCATAGCTTCGTGGTTAATGGTACCCTTTAGAAATCCTAATACCCCGACAGAACATGCTTATAACAATTTATTTACAATGTAATAATTGAAAGATGTTTTGAGCAACTAAAACAACGATTTCCGATGCTTCAATATAAAATGCGGGTGTCGATAGAAAAAGTTGCAAAACTTGTTATATGCTGTTTTATGTTACATAATGTAGCAAAATATTTAAATGATGAGCTCGATCCAATGCAGCCCCTAATACAAGACATTCTGGTTCCGTACCAGGTACAAGATGAAGTTGACGATAATATTAGACAAAGCGGACAACGGAGGCGATCTGCATTAGCAGAAATCATTCTTGCTCTACCTTAATGGCTGTGCTTTAGGTAAGAAAAAGTCAGAATACAAAACATATTAATGATTTTAACATTTTTTGTCACAACTTACGTGTTTTATTTTGCAACTATTAAAAAAAATATTTAAATATTATAATGTAATGTAAGTTATACTATTTTCACTGTCAACGATAGTACTATTGTTTGAAGTAGATTTTTCAATGAAATGTGGATTTAGCTCTCTCTTCAGTTTTTCCTCCTTCATTTCCAAAACTCTTAATTGTTTCAGCAAAACTAGTCTTTGTAGTTCGGTATTTGAAAGTTGTTTAGTAATGTTTGTTTCATATTTTTCAAGAGAACTACTTCCATCATGTTTCTTTTTTTTAGGTGGATGTACTTCACTAGCAGCATCATTATTTGTCGTATACGTTTTAGAAGTAGAAGTTGAATATCTGCGAATTTTATCTTCATAACTACTGCCTTGTGTTGCGTCCGTTTGTTGTGTGCCGACAGATAATGCTCCTGAAATTAAAGTTTAAATTGAAGTAATAAAAATTAAAATTGGGATTTGAATTTGATTATTTCCAATTTTATTTTAATGATTTCCAATTTAAAATTAAAAAGGTGTAGATAACTTTGTGGATGAAATATATTTTGGTTGCCTTATTTCTATTATTACTTATAGATTACCTGGAATCTTTGTAAGAACTGGATTTGTGTCGCCTTCCATAATTTCCAACAAAATCTTTTCCCAATCTTGCAAAATAATTTTCTTATTTCCAGTTCTATTAATATCAGTATTTTTCTTGAGTCTGGATTTCATGTTGTTAATTTTTTTGTAGATTTGACTTGTCGTTATTTGTAAACCAAAATTAAGCTCCCATTGTTTTCTCATCGCTTCGAGTGCTTTCGATTTTTAAAGTCGGACAGATGGTGTTTGTGACTTCGACAAAAGTATGGGAAAATCACGAACCATATGCACAAATCCCATTTGCGATTCGCAACTTTTATTACACTCTTCATCTTCACTGCTTCCACTCATTGTACTAATAAGTTGATTGATTGCTTCGCAAATAGGAACTAATAATACAGGAAGGCATATGAAACCGGCTATTGAACAGGAATTATTGGTAAACAATTTTTTGAATTTGAACAAGTTTGGAAATTAAATAGTGAGTATCTACTTTATGTATTAGGAGAAGAAACTCATCAAATTAAAATATTTTTATTCATATGAAATGGAGTACAAACTCATACTTTATGCTCATGCTCTTCAGAACATACTCGGAGTTTATACTCTGGTATTATTCATACCACCCAATGTCTACAACGCTTTTTAATATTGCATTGGATGGTGTCGTTAAAGCTGTTGGTTTAAGAGGTACCATAATAACAAAATTGACACAAATCTTAGCGTATGCAGATGACATAGCTATAATATCAAGAAATCTGAAAGAACTTAAAGAAATATCTATAAAACTGATGATAGAAGCTGAAAAGAGAGGACTGAAGGTAAATCAAGAAAAAACTAAAGCAATGTTCATATCCAGAAATAGATTCCAACAGCAGTCAATTAAGATAAGAGAATACGAATACGAAGTAGTGCCCAGTTTCAAGTATTTAGGAATCTACTTAAAAGGCGATAACGATAGAACATCAGAAATAGATCAGCGGATACAAGCTGGACATAGAGCTTTCTTCAAATACAGACGATATCTTCAAAATAAGAAAATTAGTGAAAACACAAAAATTAAAATATACAAGGCAGCAATCCGACCAGTGGTGACCTATGGCGCTGAAATAGCGAATCTGACAAAAAAACAGGAAAATAAATTAAAGATATTCGAGAGAAAAATTATAAGGAAAATCTTTGGACTAGTTAAAACGGGAGAAGGAGAATACAGAAGACAAATGAATCATGAAATTGTACAAAAAAATAATGGGGAAGACATTATAAAATATATAAAAGCACGCAGACTGGGATGTTTCGGACACATTTACAGAAAAAGTAGAGATGAAACACTGAGAAAAATAACAGAATGGACACCAGTTGGAGACAGAGCTAGGGGAAGACCTAAAACAAGATGGGAAGACCAAGTGAACGCGGATTTAAATATCATGAATGTAAAGGAAGCGAAACATAAAGTAAAAGATAGACAGTTGTGGCAGAAAATCGTAGAAAAAACTAAGTCACATCACAATATCTAGGAATAGGAAAAAAAATTCTACAATGGACTGATCCCCCATGTTAAATGGATCGACAAGACACCCACTTGTGGGTGTGACTACAATTCCCATGGGAATGTATAGTCATATATATAATTACTACATATAAATGTATGACTGAATAGTAAAAACATTAAACTGATTTAATTTATATGAAGTTTTTTTTATATCCCAAAAACAAAATGGTATTCCATATTTGGTGACTTTTCTCTACTATTCACAATAAAACAATAAAAAAATTAATTTGCCGAAAATTTCACAATATAAGGCAATATCCCTATATTTTGCGGTTGTGTAGGTACTATATTTCAATATTCAACTGATAATTATTTCTATCCAAATATTTATATTTTCAAAAAAAGTGCGTTGTAGCGATTCAGGTTTATTTATTTTTATGCAATTTGCATTTAATTACATATTTATTGTCAATAATTGATTTTTCCAAAACCAATATCATCATTTGATTTATTGATTAATTCAAATATGGAATTAACAGTAATGATTTTTGTTAGCCGGTCTAATGACAATGCCCAGATGGTGCTCTTTGTATAAAATTATTGTACAAATATCAAATTCTAATTATTAAAATTTATATCGTCAAACAATGTAGTAGAAGTATCAGGTATTTATTCGGCATTTAGCCAAATGTTATATACGCATTAAATTTCAATAAATATGTACACAATTAAATAAACCACTCGTGATTCAAAATCCAAATAATAGGATTAAATTCGACGATAGCAAATATAATACAGTAGTGGAAATGCATAAATCCAGGTAATAACTGATATAGTTTTTTCGAATACCTATTATCTTTTATGACCTGGAAAATACGAAGATAGGTATTTTGAATCGGTTTAAAAGGAAATCAATAATTCCATTCTTATTGGTAAAAGACTGAAATATACAACATTTAGGAAAAATATTTCACTACCTAAATATTTGTTAAATTGTTATCTTAATGCAATAAACACAACTAATAGCATATCATACACCAAGGTGGTGAAGACTATTTTTATTGACCGAGCATCAAAATTATTCCGCGATTGGCTCTGCTCCGAGCGAAATAAGGTGCGAGGCTTATAAATGTTTTCACCACCATGGTGTATATACAATGTTTTCCACTACTAGCCAAATTTAAGACAAAACTTGAAAATAATTCACAAACGCACCACGAGAAGGGCTTACCCTGTCGTCTGACTGAAAAGTACAGTGTCAGTTTTCGATATATCATGAACGTACTCGTTATATCATCAGTCATTTTTGGTCAAGCGCGAATTTTACACAAATGACATTTTTATTCAAATAATTTTATCTTGATAGGTAATTTCAAGCAGTAAATATGTTAAAGACAATCTTCTGGGTATATAAAATTATGTTGCACAAATTTTTGTTGAACTACTATCCCTGAATTCTCAAAATATTTGAATTTGTCCATTATTGAGCTAGGTTAATTATGGAAATAGTTCTTAAGTATCAAGAACGGTAAGGGTTGTTTACCGGTCGACAGCAATGTTTGCTGTTTTGCTGGAGACCGGTATTACCCTTAACGTTCGAAATGCTTATACCATTTTTTGCGCGATCGTATTGAAATATTCGAATTTCGATTAAAATAATTTAAATTTCTTCAAAATGAACGAAATGTCAAAAGTGACATTTATACTTCTCGATCAGTTTAAATAGTTATTTTCCTAACAAGTGCGGAAAGTGATACTTTCCCGCACGCGACTGCAGTTGACCCGAACGACGCGAAGCGGAGTTCGGGCAAGCGGTCAAGGGCGGGAAAGACACTTTACGCATGCGTTAGGAACATTATTTTTTCTACGACCGTATATACAAAAAAGTATATCAACCCATTTTTCAAAAGTTATTCTATTCCAACATACATATACAAAACTTTAACCAAAAACTATTATTATTATTATCAATTATTATAAATATTATTATTAGAAACACAATTTGTTGCATTCTGTGAATTACTTAAAATTGCCGGTCCAGTGGAGTTATTTGGTGTTAACTGGTGAGTGAATGACGTTGATGAGGATGGCATCGTTTGCAGGTCACATAAAGATGACGATGAAGGTGACGGCAATTATTTTAAGTCATTTGTAGATGAAAGAATGTCATTTAATATATTTTTCTTATATGAAGCCCGGGTGGTTTGACAGGCTTTTTATGACACTACTTTAAAGAATGTACAAGGTTATATCAAAATATTTTCATTATTTTATATTTTCAGAAAATTAAAAATGCAACAAAAAGCTAGAAAACATGTACTTAGATTTTATTTGATGGACTATTTATTCACCTGGTGTAAGAATAGTTATAACTTCCGAAGTAAACAAATCTAATAAGGTCAAAATTTGCATAATTTTACTTTCCCGCACTAGTGCGGGAAAGTGACACTTTCAAAGCTAAAATGCGTGCGGGAAAGTGGGTTAAAGCGCACGGTAGTAGAAAAATATAATTTGCATTTTGATGAAATTGTTTTCATGATATTTATTACGTTTTATATTGTTCTGTTCGATTCGGTTCATTAAAAAAATATAAATCTTATTTTTTTGTTCCTTTTGTGTAATTAATGAAGTAATATATTATTTAGGACCACTTAAATGTATGTAGGGCAAAGACGTCGGTAAGTAATTTACTTACCGACGTCTGAACGGTAAGTAAATCACTTACCGACGTGTTAGACTTAGAAACCAGGAGCGCTATTCTGTAACTCATTTCGGAGAGAAATCGGTATCGGTAAGACTCAGTTATCGACAGCCGTCGGTAAGTCGCATGTGCGGCATTCTGTATACCTTTTCACCGACCAATATCGCGAATGCGAGTCGATGAGAATTTGTATGTCTACCGTGATCTAATGAGCCCCACGGTAACCGTTATCGATTTCCGTTGAAAGGAAATTTTCATTATTTGTTGATGTTTGACTGGAATTGCGGATTATTTAAGTGACTTTTTAATATTTGAAGAGTAACTATATTGTGTATAGTGTCTAATCTAGTGTTTTATAAGTTCTTCCCATCTTTTACACAAAATTTCCCTTCAGTAAAATTTGAATGTACTGAATCAAATGATCCCTCTGAGCGGTATTATAACGCTGAGTTTTGATAGAACAAGAAACTCCTTTAAAATAATTGATATCTGTTCTTATCCTATCTTTGAAACTTAAAAAAAAGAGATATATGTTAACGCCAGATCAATTCTTCAATGCTAGTTGACTCTTAATTTCGAGTTTTTGAAGTTGTTAATGTTAATATAAACATGAATTGTATCGTTTATGCTAACAGATAAACAATATGTCACTATCACTATCTATTATCTAATTTTATAACCCTACTTTCCAACGAAACCAAAATATAACCTTTAATCTTCTTCTTCATTTTTTGGGCGATATCCTGAGGAATAATTTACCCAGTTAACCTCTAATCTTCAACGTGAACTTTTGTTTGTTTACAAATTTGACAGTTTCCCTCATCGCTCATTGACCACATGTACCGAATCGAGTGACGTCACTTCTATGCCGATAATTTTTGGTTGCAATTCCGAGCGTCGAAAACAGTGGCATACAGAATAGCGTTATATTAGCCCCGTCGGCAGCGCAACCGATGGCTGTTGTTAACATACCGATACCGACGACTGTCAATGCCGCGTACAGAATAGCGCTCCAGTAAACACAACATACCGACCTGACAACCAATGCTGTAAATAAACAAAAAAGATCGATCGCGCAAAAAAGTTATTAACCACTAATAGAGAAATTCAACTTCTCAGTTGGCTAGAAGATTCAATAATTGCCAACTTCACAGCTAGTACCTAGTGGAAAAAATAGATTCTTGTTAATGATTAACAGACCGATAATTCTAAGGGAACAAATTAAATTGTACTGTATTTCATCAAGTTTATTAGTGTTGTTTTGTTTCCATCCCCATTTAAAAAATTCTATTTTAAGAATTTCGTTAAATCCGCCTTTTAGATTTTGACGTCACTAGTATAAATTGAAGTTGGTCAAAAATTTTGACATGGAACAAAATAATCAATCAATTTGAAGAAGAAAAGAAGAAGTTTAGGTTAAAGTGACAGCACAGAATACACCATCCCAAGAAGAAGCGGAAGCTTGTGCTATTTTACAATTCATTTTCTGAGTGCGCATGTTTGACAGTCGCCATTTTAAGCCCGTTATCTGTCAATGACATGTGATTTTATTATTTACCAAAGAGTTTTCTTTGTTGAAAGCTTTTTGATTATTTACATATTTTTTTGTGTTTTGGACGATAAAATTTGTTTACAAAATTACATTTATTAGTTATGGCGCCAAAAACTTGTGCAATTCGTGGCATGACAATTCAAGTGATGGATGGATAATTGAAAAACACCACAAAACTTCGATATCTATGGAGAAAAGTTTACTGTCGCTCCTTTTTTATAACTTCGTTGTCACAGATATCAGTACATTTTCTCTGGGTGTAAAATTTAATTCAGAATCTGGTGAAGTGTAACTTTTAAATTTTAAATATATAAATAATAAAAATTTTATATCCAAGCACCATACTTATTGTAATTTTTTATGATCATTTACTGAAATTCTTTCTATTGTAAACTGATATTAGAAATATATATTCTATTATTATTGTATTGGTTTTTAGACTCACCCTATCCTACATTATAGTGCTACATAAAATCATACTTACACATATAATTTCGACAACAATATAGAAAATAAGAATCATTTGGTTAAACAATAGCTCATTATTTTTAATAATGGATGGTACCTACTCCAAAAACAGAAGTTGAAACTTATATTTAATATATTTTTCACAATATTTGTTCAGCTGTTGAATTAACTTAAATAATTCATAAATTGATTTGAACAATTAAAACTTTGTCGAAACAAGTCATAAAAATAAACAATTATCATTTGAGATTCTTTGGTTTCACTTTTTTTGCGTTTAGTTAACATTTAATTTACATTTTTTGAACAATTTTCTCAGTGTAACTTGATCCGTTATCTGTCAACGTCAGTTTGAAGGTCACGAAATTTTGCCCCCAAAACATCAAAGGATTTACGCCGGCTTTCGTTTCTTGTTTGGCTGGTGTATTCTGTGGTGACAGTGAGTTGTTTGCTTTCGCATGTGGTTTAAATTTTTGAATGTAGTTCGAGTTCATGCTTTTATTAATAAGATTCTTTAAATTCAAATTGAACAAGGTAGTCCTGAACAAGCTCAAGCATCCCAATAAAGGAGAAAAAAGAAGAATGTATGTAGGCTAGGGTGAAAAAGATCTATTGTGCCCCAATACTTCTACTTAGTTTCTGAGGAAAGTCTCAGAGAGTAGTAGCTCTTTCTTCCACCTATATCTCGGAGGAATCTAAGGATATCTGCAGGCTTTAACTTAAGTAAATGTCCATTTTCTATCCTGTAATTTCCTAGAAATCTGAATTGCTGTGCAATTCGCAAGTATGTGGATGGAGAGTCTAAATTCTTTTTACTCCACTATTTTGTGCTTTTTCAGGGGCCCAGTAAGGCGACAATATACCGTTGGGATCCCTGTTAAAACTCCTAGTACAGTTTTACCAGAAGAATTTTACCCAGAAGAGTAGTTAATCGTCTAAACCTTACGGAATCTTTCCAATGGTCAGATCTTCTCCTTTTATGGGCTATACCTATTTCTTCCAATATTACTTTGGAGCTGATTTCGCAAAAAGGTACCAGCCCCCCAAAAAATGTCTCTTTGTTAGTTCATCTGCTATTTCATTTCCATTTATTCCAGTGTGTCCTGGAATCCACAGTATATTGTTCTCGTCTAGTAGTTCATTGAGTTTGTCTAGGCATTCCCACATTTTGGAACTGATTACACGAGAGCTCAGTGCTTTAATGGCTGCTTGACTATCCGGAATTATGCCTTTTATATCTTTTATCAATATTGAACTGGGCACACTTTCTTATGGCGTGAATTTCCGCTTGAAAGATAGGTTTTTTCCAAGCTTCCTAAATGTTTGGTTCCTGGCCCGTACACTCCTATCCCAGTCCCCACTATTGCTTTTGGGCCGAATTTGGATCCCATTCTTTTTCTCGCTTAAGAAGAAGAAAAAGCTGAAACATAGAACATTCATTGAAGACTTTTGACAACTTCATATTTAAACTAGCTACGTATCTGCATTTATTAAACTTTTGTCTAAATTTTTTTCTGTTAGTCTAATGACTAAAGGACCCTGCACCGTTTTATAGGTAATCCTGGATCTCGTACGATTTTTGATTTTTTTATATGTTGTATAGTCTTAATGATAACTAAGAGATCGTGATTGGTTAAAACTGTGCAGGCCCTCCGGTTTGGCGGTGGTGGCGTCTTGTAGTTGCGTCCTGATCATAACATTTGGCCTCCTACTTAGCACTATAAATCTCGCAATAATAGCAAATGTCTTGTATGTCGGGGGCTCATGAGGAGGTCTGCCACACTTCTGTGCCATCAGAATCACAATTTCTCCAGAGAGTGCCTCCGCAATGGTCAATTTGTTAGGTCGGTGTTTTAACAGCAAGCGGAAGCAATGAAACCGAACAAAATCATCAACAATCATGCTATGTAGGTTAGTTGGATCCATCTAACTCCCAAAGTCCTCACGAGTGGGCCCAAAAGACTTTTTAACATTTTCTTGATCCCACGCACCCATCTCTAGTAGTAGATACTTCATGAAAAATCCGGTAGTTCGGATAGATACTGGGATAGATATTTGTCAAAAGAGCCATCACCCGTGACAGACGTCAGTCGGAAATTGTCAGACATTTTCTTGTTGTCTTCTATGTCCTGACGCTGCGTATTTTTATTATTTGTTCCTTTGACATAAGCGGAAGGACCTACTTGCATCTTCATTCAAAGCCACTGAATCATTTTCATTTATCAAACTCAGCTCTCTCCTCCGTATACGAATTTCCACAACCATATTCTCATCAAGAAGTAGCTTACCTACAAAGCGGTTTGTATTGCAAACGAAGCAATTTTCCATTTCAGCTAGCGCTCTGGTGCACACTCATAGCCACAAATATACTTTATATCGTGAATGCGAATGTCTGACAATTTCCGACTGACGTCTGTCACGGGTGATGGTTCTTTTGACAAATATCTATCCCAGTATCTATCCGAACTACCGGATTTTCCATGAAGTATCTTCTACTAGAGATGGGTGCGTGGGATCAAGAAAATGTTAAAAAGTCTTTTGGGGCCCACTCGTGAGGACTTTGGGAGTTAGATGGATCCAACTAACCTACATAACATGATTGTTGATGATTTTGTTCGGTTTCATGGCTTCCGCTTGCTGTTAAAACACCGACCTAACAAATTGACCATTGCGGAGGCACCCTCTGGAGAAACTGTGATTCTGATGGCACAGAAGTGTGGCAGACCTCCTCATGAGCCCCCGACATACAAGACATTTGCTATTATTGCGAGATTTATAGTGCTAGGAGGCAAAATGTTATGCTCAGGACGCAACTACAAGACGCCACCACCGCCAAACCGGAGGGCCTGCACAGTTTTAACCCATCACGATCTTTTTAGTTATCATTAAGACTACAACATATAAAAAAAAATCGAAAATCGTACGAGAGCCAGAATTACCTATAAAATGGTGCAGTATCGGGTCAAACCTTGATGTTGAACACTCTATTAAAAAAAAGGTATAGTTAAAATAATACCCTTCTTGGTGTGCGTCATCGATTGTGACGTATATCCGGGTTTTCGGCATGTCGTTTAGTTTATTTGCTATTTTGACATAAAGCTAACCTTAAATTTGATAAATAAGATCATCAGGATTGTATTTAGCCAAATTCAAAAAGGCGATGCAATTAATAATTACCAGCTTCTTTTTCTAACTGAAAATACTTGAGAACTTTCAAAATGCTGATGTTTTTTCATGTATTCAGATTAATATTCACTTTTCATAAATAATAATTGACCGTAAACATCAAAGTACAGACCTGTCAAGAACTGTCAGTGTGACAGTAGAAAAAGACGTAAGACTTATTGTCGATACGAAAGTAACGCATTCATAGTATTTTAAACTCTCGATTGATAGGTTGAGCTTGAGCGTAATCTAAACATCAACCAATCAAATTAATCAAAGATTAGGGTTAACGTTTGTAATACATTTAAACGGTTCATTATTGTGATATTTTGATTAGGATTAATCACAGACCTGCCTTTTTTTTCATTTCTTCCTAATGTGTTAGAAAGACATTAACAATCGATGACGCACACCAAGAAGGGTATTATTTCAACAATAGAACGTGTCGCGGGACACACGGTAGGAACAATTTGCATGTTTCTCGGTGGTCGAGTAGTAAGCAAACCAGACTCTCACGCGGTAGACCCGTGCTTGATTTCCCGTGAAGAAGTTTTTTTTGGTACGGTACCCTTCATGAGGGAGTCCGACTGGCAACATCTACTTATGACAGCATCGTTTATTTAAAAAGGGAAACCGTAGCCATATACAAATTGGACATTCAAGAACTGTACATTTACCACAAAAAAATTAGTGAAAAATTGAATTGTTGAATTTTCAATTTGAAGTTATATTTCAGTTTATAGAAATTTTTATTTTCTAGATTTTTCTTAAGTGGGTCGTAGAAAAAATATGCTGTTCGATTCGTGTGGATTGTCCATGTCGCACTTGAACGATTGAGCACTCCGCCTACGGCTGCGACTCTTGTGAGTCGCAGTGGAGGGCCTTATAGACCCACACCGCCTATGGCGCCGTGCTCAAACTTCGTCCTCGTGTGATATGGCCATCATATCCACACTAGTTGCACAAACTACTATTTCTATCAAAATATGCCCTTTTACATTTAAAAACAACCTGCCAAATGTCAAATCAATTTATCCATCCATTTTAAAGTTATCGAATTAAAACATTCAAGTTCAAAATTTCGACACCCTGTATTTCGAAAAGTAAATGTGCTAGACCCCTTAATTCTTGTCTCATTTTGGCCAATTTTACCAGAGGAATCTACATGCAAACGTTATAATTACCCTTAACGTTCGAGATGCTTATACCATTTTCGTTTTGAAATAAATTCCGAATAAAATAATTTAAATTTCTTCGAAATGAACGAAATGTCAAAAGTGACATTTATACTTCAGTTTAAAATATATTTTTGCGTGATCGATCTTTTTTGTTTATTTGCAGCATCGGTTGTCAGATCGGTAGGTTGTGTTTACTGGTTTCTAAGTCTAACACGTCGGTAAGTGATTTACTTACCGCTCAGACGTCGGTAAGAAAACTACGTCCTAGCCCTACATACATTTAAGTGGTCCTAAATAATATATTACTTCATTCAATACACAAAAAAAATAGAAAGATTGATATTTTTTAATGAACAGAATCGAACAGAACAATATAAAAAGTAATAAATAGCATGAAAACAATTTCACCAAAATGCAAATTATATTTTAAACTGATCGAGAAGTATAAATGTCACTCTTGACATTTCGTTTATTTCGAAGAAATTTAAATTATTTTATTCGAAATTCGAATATTTCAATACGATCGCGCAAAAAATGGTCTAAGCATTTCGAACGTTAAGGGTAATTATACCGGTCTCCAGCAAAACAGCAAACATTGCTGTCGACCGGTAAACAACCCTTACCGTTCTTGATACTTAATATACTATTTGCATTTTGGCGAAATTGTTTTTATGCTATTTATTACTATTCGACGTCTGAACGATAAGTAAATCACTTACCGACGTGTTAAACCAGTAAACACAACCTACCGTCCTGACAACCGATGCTGTAAATAAACAAAAAATATCAATCACACAAATAAAATTATGGAAGTATTAGTAAAAATTTATCCGAACAGTGGTAGAATGCTCGCCTTCCACGTGGGCGGCCCGGGTTCGATTCCCGGCCGAAGCATATGAATCGCTGCTCAGATCTTTTGCGTCGCGACCCCCGGTCGCTCAAACATAACCTGACGTAAAGATCTAAAGTTCCAGAAATAATAAATTGGCCTTAATCGATGTATGTATTTTGAGGTGACATTCACTGAGACCCAAAAAATCTATTGTGCCCCCTTACTTCTACTTAGTTTCTGAGGAGAGTCTCAGAAACTAGTAGCCCATTTAGTCCTATTTCCCTGAGGAATTTAAGGATGTCTGCAGGCTTCAACTTAGATGAATGTTCCTCTTCTATCCAGTAATCTTCCAGGTGCTGTGCTCTAGGATTCTGAAGTGCTGTGCAGTTGGAAAGCATGCCACAATATTTTGAGTTTTTTCAGGTGCCCATTCAGGCGACAATATCCCGTTAGGATCCCTGTTAAAACTCTTAGCGCAGTTTTTCTTTGACTTATGCATTCATGTGATCACAACAGGTTGTAGTCACCCAGAAGAATCTTTGATTGTATAAGCCCTACTAGATATTTCCAATGGTCAGATCTTGTGGTCAGATCCACAGTATATTGTTCTCGTCTATAGTAGTTCATTGAGTTTGCCTAGGCATTCCCACATTTTGGAACTGATTACACTCCAGCTCAGCTGCTTGACTATCCGACATTATGATAATCCTTTGACTTCTGTATCCATTATCAATATTGAACTGGGCGCACTTTCTTATGGCGTGGATTTCCGCTTCAAAGATACTTAGCCAAGCTTTCAGAGTGTTTGGTTCCTGGCCCGAACACTCCTATCCCAGCTCCTCTTATTGCTTTTGAGCAGTCTGTGTACCATTGAATGGCATTCTTTCCAAGTCTGGTAATGGTATTTGGATCCCATTCCTTCTTGTTGCTCATTTCCGTAACGAATTTCTTTGAAAAATTATACTTTTTCATCATATCGTCTTGTGGCATGTCCCAGGCTGTCTGATTTCTAAGAAGTGAGGAGGTGGTTTTTTTAATGATTCCTTCTCTACTTAGTCTGTATCTTGTTATTTCTGCAACACTTTCCACCACCATTATGTAGAGGGGTGAGGTTGATAATCACTTCCATGGCTGCCGTTGGGCATGTTCTCATTGCTAATGTAATGCATACACAGGCTAGTCTTTGAATTTTGGAGAGGTTTTCTCTCGTCGTCAATAGGCTAGCTCTAATACTCCACGCAATGGCTCCATAAGTGATGATTGGTCTCACTATGGCAGTGTACATCCAGCTTGGGATTTTTGGGTTACAACCCCAGTTTCTCCCTGCCAGATTCTTGCACACCATTAGAGCCATTTTTGCCTTGTATGTAATCTCCTGCAAAGACTCAATGGGTATAAACGCCAAAATAGTTTGGTTGATACCAAGCTAGGCCTCCATGTAGTCAGTTGTATTATAAAATGCATCCTCAGATATCATATATTACTTAAATTGCTTTTCGAATGCGCTACAGATTGTTATATCAATGGGTAACCTATCAAAGATTTAGGTTCCCACATAACAAGGAGATCTTTCATTTGTTGACTATTGATTGCGTAGGTACTTGCATTATGCATGGTGTCCATAATCCAAAATTAAATTGACCGGAAATACGTTTTCTTTAGGTTAAAAACGAAATATTTGCTTTTATTTCAAATATAATTATCGTACCATTTTTTGTTTTCACCTCGTAATGTTGTATTTGTTCAGTATAAATCGCAATATAAAATCGACCGCACATCTAGCGGAACGAATGATTGGTTGGGAAAAAATTTATAATTTGGAATTGAAATTTATGTTTTTTCAAACGGATTTAGACTCCAGCGGAACGGAATCATTGCTTTAAACCGGTGTATATAGAGAGATTTAGATGACGATTTAATTTTAAACCTTTTAGGAGTCTATGCTTAAACAAATACGTTTTCATATAAAAAGCGAAACTTGAATATACCCTCAAGGATTATCCATTATTTTTGGTATGAAATTATATTTCTGTGGTGTTTTAAATAAATATAATTTTTGCTGCCAAAGATATCTTTATAATGGATGATTCCAGTATTGCCACTACAAAATTTTTGGATCTGAAACGACTGACTTTTTCTAGTTCTGTATGGGTACGAGACAGAAATAATTTTTTATTTCAAAGATTTCTAGATGTTCCCGAATATCTGAAGCGGGATATTAATGTTATTATTGAAAAAAATACAATATCATAGGGGGTTTGAATCTTTACGTTTGCTGCTTGGACGAAACCTGTCAATTCAATGACACGTCTTGTTTTTGATATTTGAAAACATTGTAAAACAATCAAGGACAACAATTAAAACGTGAACTTTGCGTTCAACCTCTCAGCATATACAGTATCTTCCCCCCCTCGTATCTTTTGAACGGCTACACTTACATTGATGAAATTTGGAGGGTGAAAAAAAAGTATTGTAAACTTCTCTACGAATGGTAACAGGTGACGTAATAATAATAGATGACGTCACAGTGCCACTCTGGCCATTAATTTTAAATAGGACCTTATGGCAAGTGATATCTCGTTTGAAATTGGCATTGGCTACATAGACATATTAATTCTGTTTGGATTTAAACTAAAATATCAAAATTATTGAAATTATTTTTTTTAATTTAATTAATCAAATATTAACAATGGATTCTTATAGCAAGTGTTCGAAATGTGCTCTGTCTACTTCCTGACAGTAATATATCCTATTAGTAAACTCTTGCCGTACTCGTTCGAATGTGTTCTCAATAATTATTGTTTCTTTCAAAACGCCATTGCTATCTGGTGCCGTAGTATTTGGATTTCAAGTACCTACATAGAAAAAAATCTAATGGTGTCAGATCTGGTGACCGAGGTGGCCATTCTATAGGGCCTCGCCGGCCGATCCATCTACCTCGATATTCTTCATCCAGGTAACGTCTTACTGCACCATAATAATGTTCAGAAGCACCATCTTGTTGAAATGTTATTTCCAGATAGCCGAATTCATCTGGATTATCTTCCAGAATTTCAAGAATTAACGGATCAATTGCATTCTGTAACATCTCCAGATACACTTCACCGCTTAAATTTGAATTTAGGAAAACAGGACCAACTATGTGGTTTCCCAAAATACCTGCCCAAACATTGACTTTTTCTGGAAATTGGGTATGTTGTTCACGAAAGGTGTGAGGATTTGTGCCACTCCAATACCTTACATTTTGTGCACTCACATTTCCATTGAGGCAAAAAGTACTTTCGTCACTAAAACAAATTGTCATCCGAAAGGTGGTGCACCATTTTTAACTTGTATGGATGAAATTTATTTTTAGCCAACACTCTCTTTACTGTACTTTTACTTACTTCACAGATAGAAGCAGCTTTAGTTGAAGAGGAAGTAGGGTTTACTACCATTTCAGCAACTATATCAATTTTTTTATTATCACTAAATGTTGGACGACCAGATCGTTTGGCATCGTGAACACTACCTGTTGCTTCAAACTTGCGAAGAAGCTCTCTTAAATAAGTTCTCGAGATAGGGCGGTCTGGGTATCTGTTATTAAAATTAAGATAGCTGCTACTTTGTCGGCTTGAGTACGTACCATTTTGCCCATGTTAACTCTTAAACGTCTCGTTAAACAATAATAAAATTAAATATCCCTTGATGGTAGAAATACTGGCCGTTGTAGTGCATTTTCTTTAAATTCGCTTAGCTTCTCGGAGCACTGCGACCACTTGAATTGCCACGCAC
>CAJUYI010002428.1:0-27867 GCA_910591695.1 Galerucella pusilla
AACACAAAAGACACACAAAAAGGAAATGAAAAACAAATTCGATTGAATTCAAACGAAACCAGTGGTAGGAAAGCAATAAAGGCTTAAACACCACCAAGAGATGGAAATAGGAGACGGGGTGAAGATGTCAGGCGGTAACAGAAACATTGTAAAGTCAAATGCGAACTGTAAATCTCGACTTCCCGCCCATTCGCTTTATTTGACATCGAGTAAAATTAAATTCCATCCACCGCAACACGGACTAGTAACGTCGGGGTCGATGCTGCTATTATTGAAACAGATACTCAGTTAAACTTGGTCAGATTTAGAGTCTTCGTTTTCCTATGTCTACGGTCATATCGGGGTGGTTTATTACGTCGTTCGCTTGCAAATTAGCTGAAGGGGTTGTCACTTCACAACGTAGCATGATGTTAGTTTCAGTTTTCATTTGACTGGGTGAAAAAATACACGGCAATAGTTTTCATCGAAGCAAAGGTCATTTTTGGGGATGTTTCTTCCAAGGGTGTTTGTATGTATGTATTTTGGGATGACATTCACAGAGACCTATAAGATCTATTGTATCCCCTCACTTCTACTTAGTTTCTGAGGAGAGTCTCGGAAACTAGTAGTTCCTTTAGTCCTTTTTCCCGGAGAAATTTTAAGATGTCTGCAGGCTTCAACTTAGGTAAATGTTCCTCTTCTATCCATTAATCTCCCAGGTGCTGTGCTCTAGGGTTCTGAAGTGCTGTGCAGTTGGAAAGTATGTGGATGTAGGTTTCTTCTTCCATTCGACAAAATCTGCATTCTTCTTCCTCCTCTATTTTGAGCTTTTTCAGGTGCCCATTCAGAAGACAATTCCTGTTACAACTCTTAGCGCAGTTTTACTTTGACTTATGCATTCATTTGATCTCAACAGGTGGTAGTCACCCAGAAAAGTCTTTGATTGTATAAGCCCTACTAGATCTTTCCAATGGTCAGATCTTCTCTTTTTCTCGGCTTCACCTATTCCTCCTACTATTACATTGGGGCTGATTCCGCAAGAGGGTTAAGGCCCCCAGAAAGGTTTTTCTAGTTTATCTGCTATTTCATTTCCTCCTATTCCAGTGTGTCCTGGAATCCATATTAAGGTGATATTGTTCTCGCCTAGTTAATTCAGTTTGTCTAGGCATTCCCACACCATTTTGGAACTGATTACTCAGTGCTTCAATGGCTGCTTGACTATCCAACATTCCAAGGGTGTAATTCAAAAGCCGATTCCATATTTCAGATTTAACATACTGATTGACAGTTGATATGGAACACAAAACAGTCTAACCTATTATAGAAGTGAAAGTTTATAGGATGACCTTGAATACAATAATGAGGTTTAAAACACGTCCTACTAAAGCACTAGTTGCAATTGAGTTGTCGAAACAGGCCTGGCAGCTAAGGCATTTAGCACGAGAAGAAGAAAAGATTTTAAAATTCATCATAGCTGTCATATAGTTGTCACCATTGTCTTTTATAGATTGTTTCCTTTCGCCATTTGCTACTGTTATTTGTGTTTTAATTAGGTACTGTAAGTGTTATCAAGTGTGATAATTCATAATAATTTAATAACTTCATAATGGTTGGTGTGAAGTGTTGCGTTCCTGAGTGCATCCTGGGTGTACAGACATTACATCAAAACGACATTGGTTCCCCAAACATGACCCTTTATTGTTGAATGGATGTGTTGCCTTCATTCGCAATCCAAAACTAAGGGAACTAAGCGCTGAACAGATTTATAAATCCTACAAAGTTTGCAACAGACATTTTGAACCACAATATATTGTTATTGGGACAAAAAGGGACCTCACTCGCAAAGCTGTTCCTACAATACTTTCAGGATTGATATGAAAGTGATGGGAAAAACGTAATATTATCACTCTCAGGTATTACTTAGCGCGTGGTAAAATGTAAATTGCATTTAGGAACTCCGAAATTCGTTTTAGGTAGACTTTAGAAAATGATTAGTGAGATCGGGCATTAGTAATTCAAATAATCAAACTTCCATTAAAAAAAGCGCAATGGAATAGTTCTGAACCCATCCACTGCGATCGCTGAAATTCTTCTTCCCTTAGTCTGTTTTTCGGCCTCAGCTTCCATGCCTATTTCGACAACTCAATTGCAACTAGCGCTTCAGGTGGATGGGTTTGATACCTCATTTTTTCATATGGAATAGCAAAAAATTGATTCAAAGCAAAAGATTAAGTGAGTGGACCTTTATATTGACAAGCACTTTCACATATTCTATTATAATCATTGTCAAAGATCTCACAGTGTACCAACTTGGACCTTTGACTTTTTGTACTCGCAGTCAACTCACCTTAACAAATAAATCATCTTCTCGCAACATTTTAAAGACAAGACTAATGACTCGTATGCGCACCGTACATCTTTTCTGCTATTAATATCTAATTTTACACATGCCACGTCTTAAATGACAGTGATGACAGGCACTACGTTATATTCAACCTGAAGTAACATTCATCAAAAGATATAAAAATTTCTGGCAACCGACTTCAGTGAACGTTTTATCTAGGGCAAAATACATGGCGGGAATTAATCTCATCTTTTATGGTCTGCGTATAAAGGACCCTCAGTGATAAAAACAAAAGTATTAGCAATTTGGCAGCAGTCGGTTTATAGTTATGTTATTTTCGCTGGGATCTCGAGAAAAGAACCACATTTGCCGTTTGTTTTAACGGCGTCTAAAGGAAATAGAGTAACCAAGATGGAACGACGTTGGAGTAAAAAAGAATTTTGTGTCGGTGGAAATTACTACAAATGAATTTGAGTTCCACGTTTATTTAAAAAATAAACCAGAGTACTGTTTCGACACTTTTTTCATGTGAAATGTGTCAAAACCTGATGCAAGACCGTTATTCACTGAACACTACTTTTGTTGCTTTCGTTTATTTGGGCTTCAAGCACTTGTGCTGACAAATGAAAGACTCCCAAGAACTTATGGACAACACCCAAATCATTTTTTGAGGTGGAATAATGTAGAATTTGAATCACGATTTAGGTTGTCAAAGGATATGAAATCGCCGAGAATAGTTCCTGTAAAACGGATGTCTTTTTGCATTCAACTATATCTTCGTATTTTCTCACTAAACAAATCAGTGTATTTTCTTCTGTAGCAGTTAAATTTGTAGATCTCACGGCTCAGTGCGGCTCAGTAGAACCTATTGTGAACAATTTGGTACAATCGGTCCTTAATTCCAAGAAAAATGACACCACTCTGCGGAAACTTCAAGCATTAATAAGAAAGAATTATATGAAACAATTTTCAAATGAAAAAATATTTCTTGTCCCATAATTTCAAGATTTTTCAGTTGTTGACCTGGTGCTGAGAAGGCTTTTGCATGTACCTATCATACCTATCATGGCTCCACTTAAGTGTAGCTTTTAGGGGGTGTTAATTTCCAAACGTTTAATTAACACCCATGCACCTGGTTCATAGGACCCGCTTCAACTCTTGTTTTATGTAGTCAAGGAGGTCACCAAAATCAATATGCCATACCATTATGGCGTCACTTCAGGTCTGCCATACTGACCCAGACGTGTAATTTTTCCATTGTGGACATGGATCATGGGCCCCGCGATGATGTTTAGTGATCTTGGTTAATAATGAACTGTGAAACAAATATTTCAAAACGCCATACCCTTGAGGCGTTGCCAAATGGCCGCCATAATGGGACAAATATGTCATGTTTAGCAATGAGCATGTAATCTCTGTTCATCAGCCCCCACAGCCATTTGATACTTGCTAAAACCCTCTCTGCACTTGGTATATTGTGCATTGTCACTATGTCCTACACTTTGACACAGAACTATTAATAATATAACGGATGTTTCAAGAGTAAGTGTCAACATTAAATGAAAAAGGATCTATTTTCATAATACTTCCGGATCAAATACAAATTAGTACTTATTATGTAATTTTATCAATTAGATTGAAAACCTCTCTTCTACTATACCTTTAAGAGATTACTTATGGGATTTGATTCGATCCCAGTGGCGTGTGTGTATTATACTCTATTTTGATTAAAATCGTAACGAATTTTCGTCTTATATTTGTTGATAAGACTTTGTAAGCCGGAAGAAACAGTAAACAGTTAATTAGGCTCTGCTTATATTTGAAAATATCCATATGAATACAGTTTTGAATAGTAACAGCTGTTAAAATTCATTTAATACCCTTCTTGGTGTGCGTCATCGATTTTTAATGTCCTTTTAACACATTACGTTGGAAGAAATGGAAAAAAGACAGGTCTGTGATTAATCCTAATCAAAATATCACGATAATGAACCGTTTAAATGTATTACATACGTTAACACTAATCTTTGACTTGTAAAATTTGATTAGTTGATGTTTAGATTACGTGCAATCGGGAGAAATTAAAACATTCAAAATAGTATGCAGAGGTACCTTTCGTAGCGGCAATGTGTCTTACGTTTTTTTCTAATGTTCCACTGACAGTTCTTATCAGGTCTTTACTTTGTTGTTTACGGTCCTGATGATTTTATTTATTAGATATAAGATTGGCTGTATGTCAAAATGGCAAATAAAATATACGCAAGAACCGGATAAATGTCACAAACGATTACGCACACCAAGAAGGGTATTATATGCACCATAGTTATTTCCACTATGATAGGTGTATTCCAGTTTCACCAACTTATATTCGCAAAAACTACTAGAAACTAGTGAGAAATCTTCAGATAACCTATTTATGCCTATTTAAACTTGTTTGAAGCTTCTAACGCTCTCATTTTTCACATGGCAGGGAAAAATTGCTTTAAAATACTAAATTTGGGTTATTTGGTCCTTGACAATTCTTAGAAACTCTCTTTTATATCTACAAGTAACCCTTCCAGGCTCTAAGATATTATTAATTGAACATTAACAATCTTCATGCATATGAAGCAGTTGCATCTGCATTATAGTATATACCTACGTTCGATTTTAATGATTCGAATCGAGTTAAAAGAATTTATGACGTTATTGCGTCGGCAATCCGCGGTGGTGGCATGCAGAAGTAATGCTCGGGTGCGAAGCCGGCTTTAGATCTCGACCGGCTGTGTTTGTCGGCGTCTCGCCGGCCAATTAGATTACATGATCGATGGATCGAAGCTGATCACGCGATCATCAACTCGATTGGCAATCAATTCAATCGAAGAGACTTTGCGTTGGAGGATTTTCTCAAGGCGGCTTTTTTTGATGGTTTTGTTGATATGTAATTATGTAACTTTTAATATATCTCAAATTTTTTTCCCAAAGCTTCTCGACAATTTTCGTGGACTCGGAAAAAGTTACGCGTATCTGTATACAAAAGTATTATTAACATGTACAGTTTCATTTATTTATATTATTCAATAGCCTGTTGATCCTCAAATTATTTTTTGGACGTACCGTAAGCAAAACGAAGTGAAGAATTGAAGCAAAAAAGAGTAATGTGCCATAAACATATAATACAAACCTTCTTCGGTCAGATTGAGAGAACCCACCAACATTTTTGTCAGATTAAGAAAATATGCTTTCAGGATACCGAGGTAAACCTCCCCTATGAAAATCTGACGCGCTCCAGTATTTCAAAAATTTGTCATAACTTATCGACACGCCGAAATCGTCAGTTTTTTTAAAGGGAGCTTCCTTCGGAACTACTTAACACCCCTTCCGAAAATCTGACGCGCTCGAGTAAATTTTTTTTTTCGGATTTTTGACTACTTTATATGCCTACCCCCACCACGCAAACCGGCAGATTAGTATACCATTGTTATCAGAGGCACTTGGGGCATACGTGGTATGAATATTTGACGCGCTCGAGAATGCTCAAGTAACTGTTTTTTTAACATTTTTGAAAAACCGTACACGTCATACCCACCGCTAAAATAGTTTTTACCATACGAGCTTTTCTTTTCGAAAACAGTTTGTTTATAAAATCATTTTTTTTATAAATTCCAAAATTAGTTTCTTTGTGTATTTTGGAAATAAAGTTTTTTTTTAACTTACAAAGTGAAACGATTAACATTTCTATATTCTTGTGTTTCTCATTTCGATAGATGGAAATGAAATTTACAAATTACTTCTTCAACAAAACATAAAACCGAGTTTTCTTTAGAGAAAAAAGTGTGTAAAAGAGAAAATGATAGAAAGAGAAAAGAGAGTGATATAGTGGCAGCTCTGGCGGCGCCGCGCGTAGTGCGAAGGGGGGAAGAAGGGGGCGTCGCAAACAGGCGCCTAGAGTCGCGTCAACTACCGACGCCACCATTACCGTCGACAATGTGGATGTATCTTAGCGCTGTTGCACTAGAAGAAAATTATATTCACCAGTGGAAACAACAGAATGAAGTTGTTTCAAAAATAATCATGAAAAGTTGGTATTAATTTTCCAGCCACAATGTTAATTTTGATGAATTTTGGTTTCAAGCTCATCCAGGAAGGGCTACAACAATTTTTAATAAATATTTTCTTCGATATATAGATAGTATTTATTCTTCATTCATAAATAGTAGAAACATGCACAAAGGACGGTCCATATCGAACATGAGGATTTTTGTCAAGAATATTTCATGAGTAACATATTTCATTCATTCATTCATACCCTTGGGTGGGGCTCAATAGCCCAGGCACTTGAAATAGTCAATTTAAGACCACTTAGATTCAAATTTTTTTCCAATATCTTATAGTCAATTATCTGTAAAATATTTGCATACTCAAACAACAATATAGTTTGTTATATTTTGGTAACAAGGTTATTCAAAGAAAGCTACAAAAAGTCCTATATATCTCATTTGATAGTACACAGTACTGAAAGTACGGTGTGCCTATGGATTTTCCTCTTCTTCTCCCATTGAAATGCTGCTGCTATTTTAAATCTACATTTCTTACCCTCCGCCTTTTTATTTGAAATCCAATAATTTTTCCTTTAATAATGATCGGATTTTCATATTATTATTTGTATATATTCAGCATCTTCAACACTGGTTTTTTTACCACTCGTACTTAATACAAAAACCCAGTCTTCAGCTGCCCCATTACTATTGACCTACTTTACACAATTATTATAGTTTTTGAATCTCGATTGGTTTTGTTCACAATCATCCTAATTTATTTATAATAGCTTTTCAAAACTCTGTTTCTTGAAATTAGGACAGAGGCATCTGCATATTATACTATTTGTCTCATATTTTGTTGTACCTTCACCTGTCGCGTTAATTTTTCCGGCTAATGTTACATTGAATACATTTAATGATAGTTTGTCTCAATTATTTTTCAATAATTGTTTTCCCAATGTTTCCATTTTCTCGACGATTTCAATATAAACCTCCCTGAAATTCTATAAACGACTCTATTTCATTTAAATTGAAATTCTCTTCAAATTTTTGATTCAATAGTTGCAGAATTTTCAATCTGTAATTAAGCTACTATCAAAGAAGATTGTAGTATTGAATTGTTATTGAATTATTAAAGCAACTGTATTCAAAAAACAGACAGACTCATCATATTTACAATTCCAGCTATGATCAGTCATAAAAAAACTGCTGGACCTCCCTTAATTGACATAACAATCATGGGGTAGACAAGGAAACACAAGAAACAGATCGGATCAAAACACGTAAAACTTTGGGAGGTAGAACTCTCGAAATGAAGTCTTCTAACATTTTTCAACAATCACTTGGAGATTATCATGTGAAAGAGTTAAAAAGGGTAGCTAGTAGTTAGTTAGCTAGACAGACAATAAAGAACCTGTACAAACTGGTACATGGAACTAGAGTTACGGAGTGGTTGCTGTGAGGCTTAGCTCGCAAAAAACTGGAAGTTTGAGGTAAAGCTGGTTATAATACAAGAAACCCTGAAAATACTTCCTGGTCATCCCAATATTTGTTTTTTCATAGCTTGTCTCTATATCTTCGCAGTACACTGCAAAGATTCAAGTGGTAGCAGCAGCTGCATCCTCACTAAGGAGCCAAATCTTTGTACCCACTTGAAGTGAAATAACTTTCCAATTTGTCAACGTTAAATTTGCCAAAGAGGAGATACTCAAATCACAGGTTAAAACAATGTGGATTATTTTAGAAAAAAATGTTTATTTTCGACAATAATATATTATACATTTATTTATCTTTGTTAGTCAATGATTACTAAGTGAAAAGGAAACATTAACAACGTGTTGGTTATTGACAAAAATTAAATTTGTATGCTTGGCAACGTTGCATTTTCTTTGCACACACCCGGAAGGAATTTCTCCATTAAGGCGTCCGTGATGAGATCCAATGAAAATAAAAGAAAACAGCGGCAAAGTGTTCTTCTTTTTCTCACTAGATCGGATCGTTGAATAGTCGAGTTTAAATGTGAAACTTGGAGTTGGCAGTGTTTCTGCCAACAGCATTCGAAATCGGCATCTATTCGAACGATCTAAAATAAAATATATTTCCTTTAACTTTCCAAAATTGCCGTTTTTTCTAGTTGGAATGTAGAGAATCTTATATGGAGTTATTTACCTGTGAAAATGTGTTGTAGAAAATTGATTTAATCACAACGTTGTCTATTTCTTCATTAATCTTCATTCATTTTTATTTCTTGTCCTTCATATCAAATAAAAATGCATACCAAACAAAAAAATTAAGAAACTGAGCATTTATTTCTGTAATACACTAATATAGAGAGTCTTTTATGCAGTTCCTTTGCCAAACACTGTTTCCACTCAATGTCTTAGACATTATTTACATGAAGAGTTAAAGCACGATTATGCTCATAACATATGAGCCTAGTTAGTCAATCAATGGGTCTTAGGACTGGACCAACTGCACTTTTCGGCTGCCATCTTAGTAATTATAGACAGTTTCCAAATTATAAGCTAGCTTAGTCACTTACTTTGAGTTTGACACTCATTGAAAGCGTAACACTCCGTAAATTCAACGAAAATGTCCAGAAATTTGGCTTTTCCTACGAGGTAGACATACCCTTGTTTCGCAAATTGTTTAAACTGAGACCGATATTGATCAATTTTTTTTAAATCTCCAATAATTTTATTCACGAATAAATGTTGCTTCGAGATTCGTGATAAAAGTACATTTCTGTAGAAATGATTAGCGCTCCATCTTGGAGCTCTTGGATTCCTTTATTGCCTTGTTATCTGAGATCTCTTTTTCTTCATAGATTTTTGTGCTTTTTTGCCTTGTCTACAATTTCTCTCCACTTCTTCCTGTCCTGGAATAGTTTATTCCAGTTTCTAATATCAGGAGTTTTAATATCTTTGATTATTTGATTCCCCCGCCATTTTTCTTTTGGCCTTCCCCTTGGTCTTATTGTTTGAGGTGTCCATGCAGTGATTTTTCTTATCAGCTCCTCTGGTTGTCTGCGGTGAATGTGTCCCCACCACCGTAGTCTTTGGGCATTAACTACATTAACGATATCTTCTCCTTCTAGAATATCTTCAATCTCATTATTGTATAGGCTCCTGTACTGATCGTTGTCTATTCTTTTGGGGCCGTTAATTCTTCGGATATTTTTAGTTTTCCTATGTCCTTGGCTGTAAGGCACATGGTTTCCACTGCATATGTTACAATTGGGCGTATTGCCGCTTTATATACTTTCAGCCTTGTTTGTTTACTCAAATTTCCATCTCTCAGTATTTTTTTGTACTTCCAAAATATCTTATTGCCCATCAGTATTCGCTGGGTTATTTCCTGGCTTCGATTGTTATTGCTGGTAATTACCCTTAGGTATTCAAAGACTGACACTTTTTCGAAACAATTTTTCCCTATTCTTACATACAGGGTGTACCAACCTTACGACAAACTTCGGTTTATGGGTTATTTCAAGAGATTTCATTATCGTTATCAACAAAAATAGTAGATGTGTTGAAGGTCCATATTTTGAAATTATATCGAACTATACAGAGTGCTGCATACCTCCGTTACAAACCAAACATATGATTTTTCAAATGGGAACCCCTGTATATTATACCAAATTCGGATTGGTTACATTTTTTTGAAGCTTTTGATATAAGGTTAAGCCACGGTATACAGAGTCCTTCAAAAGATATGGACACGTTTATGTGAAAATCGTAGGTAAATCAACGCTCTGTAGCTTGTTGTACGTTAAAGAAAAAAATGTATTTTGCCAAACAGAGTTTTGTAATATTATGCAATATCTCTGTATTCTATTAAATTTCAATTATATTCTTTCTTGTATACAGGGTGAACGGAAACTCGAACCTGTCATTTTCTTTCTTATTTCAAATGAAACCCCTGTATTTGATAGCAAAAATAGAATCTTCGATTATGTAACTAATTTTTGTCGAGCATTCCCTATACCCAAAGTTTATAAAAACACAGTTATTACCATATACCGAAGTTTGTCGTAAGATTGGTACACCCTGTATATATATATATAAAAAAAAGAGAAAAATATTAAGGTTGCATATTTTCAAACTTGACGCATGTAAATTTAATTGCTCGAAAGTAACATGATAAGTGATGATGAATTTTCCATTTCTTAACTCCTCCAGATCTAGTTGAGGCAGTAAATACTGCTCCATTAAAATTATTGTCTTCAATCATTTATTTCGAACACTAAAAACTGTGAGGAAATATTATTTCCTTACTATAAGGGAGTGAAAGTGGAATTTCCACTTTTTCTTTAAGAAATTTTATCTGCAATAACAAAATTTCCTGCGACCTGCGGGAAAAAATTGTTCTTCCAAAGAGTGTACCCATACAGGCTGAGGCAACCTGGTTTACGGACGCCTCCAAGACAGAAGTAGATGTAGGGGCCGGAATTTTAGGGATGAAACAAGTGATGGCTATTTCAATAATCCTATCTAAGGACGTCACAGCTTTCCAAGCGGAAGTGACGGTGATTTACCTCTGCGTTGAAGGTATTAAAAGACAAGAAACGACATACCGTTCAGTTGCCTTCTTCACAGATAGCCAAGCCACACTGAAGGAACTGATTTCAAAGAGGTCCAGTTTGACCTGATATCGGATTGTATAGGTGTCTAAAGGTCTGTTCTCACAAGCAACACAGGACAATCCGGATTCGGCGCAAAGACGCTAAAGTGTTCTCGGGAGAACGATTTAGGGTCAATGCGCCGAATCCGGATTGTCAAACACTGTTTGTGATGCTTGTGAGAACAGACCTTTAAACGTACGCACGACACTCATAAGGACAACTAATTGGCAAATGGAAGATAATAATTTAAAAGCCATCTTGCGAATACCATACCATGTTTACTAACTTCAACACATGCGGATAATTGAAGTTAGTGTTAATTTGGGCGTCTTAGTTTTGGTGTTGTAAACACGAACTTGAAACGTGTAAAACTGAAAATGAGTATAATGAAGGAGCAATTTAATATCTTCCCAAACAAGTAAAAATCGAAAACTACCCAAAAACCAACCACAATAGTCAGCGTTATTACTAATTAACTTGCCCACAGCATTATATCGACAAACCACAGATTATAGAAAATTGTGTATGGTGATCCTTAATGTGCTAAGCTATTATCAGCAGTTGGGTTGAAATTAAAAAAATACCATAGTAAAAAAATATCGCGTGTCATCCCACTCAAAATATTCCATAAACGTAGCTAAAGGTTCTAAGGGAGGGAAATACGGTTATAAGAAAGGGAACGACATATTTGTTATCTATCTCCTGGCAACAAGTTTTCCTAAATTTATCAAGTTATTTTCAATTTATTTCTATTCTCTTGTGATATTGCTACAGAAAATACAATTGAAACTCTTCCATGGGTCGTGAAAAGTCCAGATCTTAATCCAATAAAGAATGTTTTGGTGAAAAAATTGGAAAATTTCAATGTCATTCCACAAAACAGGGAACCATGATAAAAGTATCATGGAAAAGCTTGACTGAAGATGAAAATTTAATATTAAACTCAATGTCTACCAGATTACGAGAAATTATCCTACTTTATCATCAGTAATGGAGCTATGACACGGACTTTTGTGTTGTTTTGTTTTGTTTGTTTTTATTTGTCGGTCTGTTCTGATAAATTTTCTGTTAGTCATTATTTGAACCATTTTAATTTTTACTATGAGGATCTCGTGTCCAAATTTCGTTTGTGAACTTTTTTCTTTTTTATTAAAATTTTGTTGATATTAATAAAATTTTATGGGTACACATGCACAATTCTTTAAATCGTTTTTCCTAATTCTTTTTTATGCTGCTATTACTGAAGCAATAAAGTTTACTGCATGTCTTGCCGTATTAAAGTGATTTTCCTTTAAAAAATCATTTGAAACTTTGTCTAGTTCTAATCCAGTTATTTTCCTAACAACAGTTTGATCTTTGTCCCACTTTTTTCAAGTCGGTTGTCAAATAATCTGAAATAACCTGAAGAAAATATTATTACATTCGTTGCGATATTTTCGGATTGACCTTAAGTATTTTCCTCTCCAGCAAACAAATAAGATAAGATTTTCCGTTCCGTTTTTCCCACCGAAACATGAAGAATTCTCCATACTATTCTTGATAGTTGCGGCAGGTTTTCGTCAATCTGGGAGGCATGCACAATCTTGCCCAATGCTGGAATTTCTTTTGCGAAATAACTTGCACTATTCTACGAACATTGTTTTTAACATCTTCGTCAATTTCTAATGGTTTCTTCCCGGGTGAGGAGTAGGTTCACCGAGGATCCGGCATTTTCTCTCACTTAAAAATCCATAAATCTTTGATTCTCCTACCCCTATCATATTGGAACACTCACTGAATAGGAATTGGAGAAAAACTTGAAGACATCTTGATTATAGACGAATGGACGTTACTTGCTAGTTACCGAATACTAACTACTCAGTTCAAATTTTACTTTATACAATGTAACATTCATGTATTCATTAAAATATCACACTTAAAATATCATAACGATAATTCAATTTCATATCCAAATGTTATTGAATGACTTCTGTGAGTTACTTGTGGCATTACTTATTATTCTTTCTCTTATTTTTTGGGAATCAAACCACAATAATGTTTTTTTTATTTTTTATTTCGACGTTTCGGTAGCGTTTCAGCTACCGTTGTCAAGATTAACTAGCAATAAAATAATGTTTGGTTCCTATTTGACACAAAAAAAAAATATGACAACTAGACAATCAATAATATTTTTTTAAATGAATTGTTATAGTGGATAGTATTTCTAGCACAAAAATATTATCTTTTCCCCCTTGTAATGTTCTCACGGCTCAATTAAAACATTAAAAGTTACCCACTTTGTATAAAAGGAAACCACAATTTTTACGGAAATGTTGCTTGTTTCGTCAACAAGGTAGGTATGAAACTTCAAAGCGTATCATTATCAATCAATAGTCATTTTGCGGTTTGGTTATATAATAATAAACCCTTCATGAGCAGAAAGGAGCATATGGCTACCGTTAAAAATTATTCTTACCCAGTTTACTAATAAAAAACGACCTTCTGTTTTTTTTTTCAAACTGAAATAATTATACGTATTGATGTGTTAAATTGTGAAAGAAAAAGGGAAAAAAACTAACCTACCATATTATAGGTATAGTGCTGTTAAAATTGTGATGTATTGAACTGTGTATGATTATGATTATAATGTAATTATAGGAACCTGATTAATCGTACGGCAGTCGAATACTGACTGTGTGTGCGGAATGTTGTATGTAGAAAAGAGATGAAATAAATGAAATTGTATAAGTAAAGAAAATAAGTGTTTTATTGAGAAATAGAGAATACCACAAGTGGCGACGAGGACTAATAACGGAAAAAAGGAAATTACTAGTAAGTATACTATAAAATAAATAAATATACTTGAGATAAGTAGGTATGTAATAGTTAGCTAAATATGTTAGTGGTAACTGAAAAGACAAACTGTGACGTAGAATCTAAGCTATACTTGTATAGAGTAATACAGGGTGAAAAAAAAAATTTATGATAGGTATTAAGAAATACTTATCTTAAAAAAAAAAAAAAAGAAAAGAAATGTATCAAGGAATACAAAGGAAAGTAGAGTATAAAGAAATACCTACTATAGAAAGAAACTGTATCAAGAGATACACGTTAAAAGAAAAGAAAGGTATAAAGAAATACCTACAGGTGAAGAACTGAGTCTAGAAATACAGTATAAACGAAAGAAATATTTATTGAACATAAGAATATATATAGAAATACTTCCTCAATGAGAAACTGTATCAAGAAATACAAGATGAATTGAAGGAAGAGCTAGAAAAATGAGGTGAAACAGTATCTAGTTGGTTAGTTCATGTTAATAATAATGATAATCGTCCTAAATTCCCGCTTGAAAATATCTAATACCTCATTTCTTTTGTTATCGAATTGATATGCGCTTAGTCATACTCGTTTTTATAAAAATACAACACATCATTTACATTTAAAATATTTTCCACTAACTTATTTAATTAACAAAATAAGTAAATGGATTTATATTATTTGATACCAATTAATAACAAAACATTATTAATAATTCAGCTTATGGATTTTGTGAATAAATATAAGTAATGCCTTTTTGTCAAATATACAGTGTCTAACAACAATATAGTTTGGTATACCTAAAATATATAAGGTGGATACCATATAAGTTATTTTGTTGATTGCAGACAATGGCTAACATCCCTTCCCTTGATGGTTTTGATTGTGAGGGAGATTCAAGTTCGGTGGGTTTAAGATGGCAAAAGTGGAAACGAGCGTTAGGTACATATATACCTAGACGCTGCAAGTATTTCTGAACCAAAGAAGAGGAAAGCAAATCTTTTGCACTTTGGTGGCCTTGGTATGCAAGAGATTTTCTATAACTTACCCGGGGCAGATGTGGATGAAGATCCTAGCAACGAAGGATTGGACATCTTTAAAATAGCACTAGAAAAGCTGGACGAGTACTTCTCACCCAAACAGAATAGGGTGTATGAGAGACATCTGTTTAGACTAATCAAGCAAGACAAAGAAGAAAAATTTGAAAAGTTTCTCGTAAGGTTGAGAAAGCAAGCCGACAAATGTCAGTTTTCAAGTCTAGAAGAGCAGCTTATAGACCAAATCACAGAGAAATGGGCATCGATTGAGAAAAAAAATTCTGGCCATGGGTGACGCCACAACATTAGCTCAAATAGTTTCGGAGGCAAATTCAATAGAGACCATTGAAAGACAACTATCCGAGTTTGGGGAAAAACAACCAAACTGTTCAGCATCACTTCCTACAATTAACGCAGTGTCGTATAAGCAGAACCTAAGAGAAAACAGAAAAGACTCGAACACAAAGTTCTGCTCCAGGTGCGGATCCAAAGATGCTAGCCACAAAATTTGCCCAGCAATAAACGTCATATGTCATAAATGTAAATTTAAGGGCCATTTCGAAAGATATTGCAAATCAACAAGAATATTTCGTCCTAGCAATAAACCAGTCTTTACAGGACCTCCGAAGAAGAAATTCAAATCAAGACAAAATGATAACGACGTTCAGAATGTAACTGATGTAGCCAATGACACGGAATACGTATTTCATCTTGATGGCGAGGAAGACACAGTCACCTGTGAAGTAGGAGGCGTCAATATTAACATGCTCATTGACTCTGGAAGTAAGTCCAATATCCATCCAAAATCCAAAATCTTGAGAAATCCTAAAGAAATCGGGAATTGTAGTTTCTAACCAAATAAAAAACCCTAACAAAATTCTCTTCGCATATGGAGCGAAGGAGCCCTTAATAATTCTAGGGTCATTTGATGCTAAAATTAAAATCGGTATAAGCCAAAAAAATGCAACTTTTTACGTAATAAAAAATGGCAAGAAAAATTTATTAGGTAAGTCAACAGCGATTTCATTAGGAGTTCTCAAAATAGGCTTGAATATAAGTAATGTCACAGACGTAGGGCCATTTCCAAAGTTTAAAGGTGTGTTGATAAATATTCCAATTGACAGAACCGTTACTCCAATTATCCAGCCATATAGAAGGGTACCCGTTCCGCTGGAGACGAAAATAAATGCGAAATTAGATGAACTACTCAAACTCGATATAATTGAGGAAGTCAAAGGTCCATCGGAATGGATATCCCCTATAGTACCTGTCCTAAAGGAAAACGGAGATGTCAGAATATGTATCGACATGCGCAAAGCTAATACTGTAATACAGCGGGAAAATTACCCTCTACCTACAATTGATTCACTATTAACAAAGTTTCGTAAAGCAAAGTACTTTTCACGATTAGATATTAAAAACGCTTTTCATCAAATTGAAGTCGGTCCCACATCAAGACATATAACAACATTCATATCTAGCAGAGGTTTATATAGATACAGACGTCTTTTGTTTGGGATAAACGCTGCACCCGAAATATTTCAAAAAACCATGGAACGAATGCTCCTTCCATGCGAAGGAACTGTTAACTTCATTGACGATATCTTAATTTATGGCACATCAGAATTAGAACATGATAACCGGGTAAATTTCACCTTAAAAGTATTGAAGGAAAATAACGTCCTTTTAAATAAAGAAAAATGTTTATTTAAAATATCTGAGGTGACATTTTTGGGACATCGTTTATCCCCTCTGGGAATTCGACCTTTAGATAGTTACGTAGGGGTAGTCAAATCATTTAGATCTCCTAAAACTTTAGACGAGTTACATAGTTTCTTGGGATTAATCAACTTTATTGGCAAGTGGTTACCAAATTTAGCCACCTTGACAGAACCCCTAAGGGTTATTCTAAAACTTAAGCTATCGAAGAACGCGGATATTTCAACATATTGGACGGATAAACAAACCCAAGCTTTTCATAAGCTGACGGATGTAGAAAAGCGATATTGTCAAACTGAAAAAGAGGCACTTGCCTTAGTTTGGGCAGTGGAACATTTTAAGATGTACTTATATGGTAAGGACCAATTTGAACTGATAACAGACCATAAGCCGCTCGAAACTATTTTTGGTCCTAGATCTCGTCCCTGTGCGCGTATAGAACGTTGGGTTTTAAGGCTTCAGTCATTCAATTTCAAAATAATATATCGCCCAGGGAAAACTAATATTGCAGACCCGTTATCTCGTCTTTGTGAGCGGCAAGTACATGAACCATTTGAGAGTCACGACGTAGTGCACCAAATTGTGGCACATTCTTGCCCTATTGCTGTCACAGTGAAAGATATTAAGGAAAACACAGAATCCGACCAAGAAATTTTAAAATTAAAAGCAGGCGTTGAACAAGATATTTGGAGCGATCCTATCAAATACTGTAAAGTATTTAAAGAGGAATTTTGCTTTAGTGATGGAATTCTTTTAAGAGGTACGAGAATTGTTATTCCACAAAAACTTCGACAACGAGTTCTAGATTCAGCACACGAGGGTCATCCAGGTATTGTTGCCATGAAAAGTAGGCTACGAACAAAAGTTTGGTGGCCCAAAATCGACGACCAAGCCGAAAAAATAGTTAGAGCATGCAAGGGCTGCACATTAGTATCGGCTTCTGACCCTCCCTATCCCATGAAAAGGAGACAAATTCCAACAGCTCCGTGGTTAGACGTGGCCATAGACTTTATGGGTCCACTACCTAACGGGAAATATCTTTTTGTCATTATAGACTACTTTAGTAGATATGAAGAAATTAAAATTATGGGAACTATAACATCTACAACCACCATTAACGTCCTTAAAGAAATCTTCTCGAGGCTAGGGTTCCCGTTAACAATTACGTGTGATAATGGCAAGCAATTCACAAGCGAAGAAATAAAATCATTCTGTAGAGAAAAAGGCATTAAAATATACCACTCGATCCCATACTGGCCTCAGATGAACGGAGAGGTAGAACGACAGAATAGGGATATCCTTAAACGGTTGAAGATAAGTCAAGGCCTTAGGACTAATTGGCATGAAGAGCTGGTAAATTATCTCATGATGTATAACAGCACACCACATGCAACTACGGGAAAGACTCCTAGTGAACTATTTTATCGGCGCCAATTCAGAGACAAACTACCTAGCGTCACAGATAACCAACATAGCGTTTTCGACGATGAGACAATTGATAGGGATGGTATACAAAAAGAGAAAGGCAGAGAAAACGAGAATAGAAAACGGAAGGCAACCAATAATACGGATATAAATATCGGCGATAAAGTTTATCAAAAAAATTTAATCAGGCCAAATAAAGTAACTCCAGACTACGATCCTACCCCACACACTGTAATAGAGAAACAAGGAGGAGATGTTACAATTCTAGACTCTCAAACAGGTCAGCAATTAAGGCGAAATATAGTTCACCTAAAAAAGATAGAGGGTCAGTGGCGAATAGCAAATAATGATAATGATAAGCAAAACTAACAAAAGGAACATGATATTATAATAATATACAAGTATACTCATTTCTTCACAGGTGCAAACGAACAAAACAATACTTACCTATTCTAACAGTTGATGGAAGATCAGGATAAAGATAGCGTTAGGTAATTAGTTAGATTTTGTTTTATATTTATTCTTGTTTATAATTATGCTTATTTTTATATTCATCATTATGCTTGTTAATTTGTTGATTGTTATCATTGTTAAACCGATCGAATAAATATGTTTGTTAATTTAGATTAAGTTTCCATCCCTACTAGGTATTGGGTGTAGATTAGTTAAAATAAAACTAGATATTGGTATATGCATTGTATGGATATTATATATGTTTTATCAAAAAAAAAACAAAGGAAGAGATGTGATGTATTGAACTGTGTATGATTATGATTATAATGTAATTATAGGAACCTGATTAATCGTACGGCAGTCGAATACTGACTGTGTGTGCGGAATGTTGTATGTAGAAAAGAGATGAAATAAATGAAATTGTATAAGTAAAGAAAATAAGTGTTTTATTGAGAAATAGAGAATACCACAAAAATACTTTAAAAATATAATTGAGTTCTTAGGTACAAATCTCATGATATTGTCCAAAATCACAATTTGCTCGTAATTAAAGTCTCTCCCAATGGAGTTGATTGCACGGATCGGGGGTTCGGACCATAAAATATACGTTGTAAACCATAGGCGCGACGGAACTACCTCTGCCCCGTAACCTACACAGGTACAACCCAAATTCCTGTTAATATTTAAATCTAAGTAGATGTAGTATAGTGTGAATAAGTGCAATCCCAATGAACAGAAGTGGCAACTGACAGCGGACAGTTGACAGACAGGATAGACAAGTGAACATAGACAAGTAGAGAGGACGAGAACAAAAACTAACAATAAATGTTAAATCATCGGCTCCTAATTAATGTATTGGGCATATGTAAATAATTATTAAAATAAAGTGTATATAGAACAAACACAACCACTGAATATTATTACATGGCGCAGTCAGAAAGATTGTAGCTGTAGCTATATTATCACAGTGGGTACCTATATGAAATAAAATTTGAAGTAGTTAGTATTCTGCAACTAGCAAGTAACGTCTATTCGTCTAATTAAGATGGCTTCAAGTTCAAGTTCTTTTCCAATTTCTATTCAACGAGTTAGCAAAAGTGCATATTCTTTGCGGGAAAAAACATTAATCCTGAACGTTCATGATGCTCTTTTGTGCACCAAAACCCCACATGTTCTATTCGCGACGTACCTACGAACTATGCCAATATGATAGGGGTAGGAGAATCAACGATTTATAGATTTTTACGTGAGAGAAAATGCCGGATCCTCGGTGAACCTACTCCTCACCCGGGGAAGAAACAATTAGAAATTGACGACGATGTTAAAAACAGTGTTCGTAGAATAGTGCATGGTATTTATTTCGCAGATGAAATATCATCATTGGACAAGCCGCCCAGAATGACGAAAACCTGCCACAACTATCAATAACTAGGGTATGGAGAATTCTTCATGGAATGTGACTGCCGAAATCTGGCAAAGCGCCATAAAACATATGTTATAGCTTAGCAGGGGAAAATGTGTGATCTTGACGACTTAATCGACGAAAGTACAGAGATCAAACCGATAATTACCTATTAGTTAATAATGCTATATACCTATATTATAGTTGAAGTATTGTTCATTTGCCATAACTTGATATATTTATATATACCTATTGTTATTTTCTACAAAAATATGTGTGTAGGTAGGTATATAAATCTTAATGCACAATTAAGTACCTACTTTGTATTTTCATTATAATATTAATTAATACACGTTAAGCAAATATCATGAATAAACCACAACCCTGTTCTACGACTATGGACCGTTTGGTTCACTGCGTACCTATACTTCATTTGCATTTTATTACCAATTTATTGTCATTTGATTATCGGGTGGCCAGGTCTCAATTTAATTCTTCTTAGTCTACATACATTGTAAAAAATAAGTAAGAGATACAATTTTTTGAGACATCAGACTTCCGGTTTCCGTTTATTATAGGTGCTCTGTGCTATCAACAGTATCAACTACGTTGAAACGAATTTTTCAGATATAAACCTATCTATTGATAATATATTTATCTAAATTTCCTTTTGTACAAACTATTAAAGCATTGTGTCAACGGCGCCGTGGCTTAGTTGGTTAAAGCGCCTGTCTAGTAAACAGGAGATCGTGAGTTCGAATCTCGCCGGGGCCTTTGATACATTTTTAGTTTTTTTTTTCTAATTCTCCATTTATTTCAAAAATATACATAATCCTGCATGAACTAGTCAAAAATATTAGCACGGGAGACATTTACAAAATAGTGTGGTACGTTTATAATAACAAAAATTAAATTTTGGAAGTTTGTCTTTGAAGTAGATCAGCTACCTAGTTTCCCATATTGTACTTTTCTCCTAGCAAGTGGTACCATAGTATGTGAAATGTTAAATGTAACTCTTTGCTGTGAAAACTTTGGAAAATCTATTAATACATGCCTGCCTGTTGAAGGGCATTGACACACTATACAGCGGGATTGTTCGGATTTCGACATAAGTGTTCATGAGAAAATTGGGTGTGTCATATTCGAAGAGGGGTCAGGATAACTTGTTCTTTCCTGGTTTCTGGAACGGACTTCCACGGCTAAACTGCTCTTTTCACTTATCTAAGTTTATCGTAAGATTGGGACCAGTGGTGTTGCCAAGCGATGAATATTTTGATGTCATTCATCGTAGCTCTCGTGACTTCGAGTTCTGATGCTGCATCAGCTCGCTCATTTCCTCTATTCCTGTGTGTGAAGGTACCTATAGTAACTGCATGACCTTAATATATACTTCTACTAAGTCTTAAATTGTCCTTTTTACAACTTTGGGAGTATCCACGAATAGAACTACTCCATACAATCCCCGTGGAAATTGCCAGTGCGAACGCTACAATGGTATTATATGGAAAACGATTGGATTGGCTCTTCAGTCTCGTAATCTTCAGATCAATCAATGGGAACAATTACTGCCTGAAGCTCTTCACTCTATCCGATCATTGCTATGGACAACCACTAACTCAACACCTCACGGAAGAATGTTCACCCATCCGAAACGCTCAATGAACGGAACCTCTCTTCCGACTTGACTGAGTACTGGTCCCGTTTTAATGAGAAATTTTAATCGGACAAGCAACAATGATCCCTTAGTTGAAAAAGTAGAGCTTGTTCATGTGAATCCACAATATGCTCATGTTCATTTTGGTTGTTTATCTGATGAAAGAGAAACAACCGATAGCTTTGAGACATCTATCCCCTCTTTAAGAGTATGACACTCTACAAGTTTGAGAAGAAAATTTTACTACGGCCGCTCAAGGCCTACTGGAGCAAGAAAACCTCATTCCTGGAGGATTACATTCATTAACTCAGGCGGGAAGAATGTAATATGCAATATATACTTTTACTCAGTCTTAAATTGTTATTAGGATATTTTTGTCATGTTCATTTTGGTTGTTATGTTCGATTTTGTTCATTAAAACCTATCTTGAGGTTTCCTAATTTTATTCCAATGACTGCTCCTGAAATGTATAGCTGGGATAGCTCCTGCTCAATAATAAGTATTAGTAATGGGTTTGATGGATATGTCTGGCGCAAACTTTCAATTGAGTTCAATGAATCAGTTACTATGAGCAAGTGTGTTACATTTTCTTTATTGTCATGGACTAGAGCTTGAATTATCTTATAAAATTCATGGACCTTTGCATGAACTAATAGTAGGTATGACGAGCATTTCAAGTATCACCTTGATCCTACACTACACGACTCGATGCCAATTGATCAGTATACCAGCCTTATACCGTCAATTGAATGAACATAATTTCAATTGTATTCTGCTGGGCTGTCATTAGCAATTCCTATCTGTCTCTCGCTAATGTAAAATTCTCTATTTAACCTGTACAAAGCTCGTATTTGTCTGCAGGCAAATATCAAATCTGCTCAAAGAGTGGAATTCGGGATTGATTTCAGCCAAGTCACGAATCCTACTCTAACTATCCCGTACTATTTATTCTACTAATGATACGGGGTCAGCTTGTAAACAATCCTGATTTTCGGCCTGTGTATTATTAGCAGTAGGCTGTGATGGTCGAGAGCTAACTACGTTGACTTGATAGAGATGGGCAAAGGTAAGTTACATTTTTAAACCAATATTTTCATTATATCGATAAACGATAGAAAGTGGAGTGCTTAAATTGTTTTATTTAAATGGCCCTTCTAGATCAGACAAGGTCCGAGAATAATCAGTCCTAAACAAAATTATGGGGAGTTGTAAAGAACAAATGTAACTTTGATTGTTCCATTGATTCGTTTGATATTACAAATTACACATAATGGCTTGTTATTTGTGTGTCTATCGCTACAAGGTATTTTCAGAATAAGGCGGAAATGTTTCGATCAGGTATGTTATTTTGCTGCCACGACCCGGCTAATGGAAAACGCTGGAGTGGGGAAGAGATCCCTTAGGGTGAATCCTGCAAAAATTGCGCTCGAACTCTTCACTAGAAAAAGGAATCTTGGAAGACCCAAACTGTCAGCATGCGGCTTTGACTAGCCAGGAAATCAAGTAGCTGGGTGAAATTTTGGATGCAAAGCTAGCCTGGAATTCACTACTACTTGATATAACAAATGAAGGAAGAATGATGCTAATTGCAGCCAAGCATGCA
This sequence comes from Galerucella pusilla, assembly GCA_910591695.1. Classification (NCBI taxonomy): domain Eukaryota; kingdom Metazoa; phylum Arthropoda; class Insecta; order Coleoptera; family Chrysomelidae; genus Galerucella; species Galerucella pusilla. The sequence continues at coordinate 23,059 of CAJUYI010002428.1, forward strand.
ATAGGAAACAGCTGGGGACTAAATCCACGAAACAGACACTGAGGTGATATCTATGAAGCAGATCGATGAACAGATCGATGAAAAGCCGAATTATATTTTTCAAAGATTCAGAGTCTTGCCTGTTTGTGTATAACAAGCATAAACAGCCCGACTGTGGCGAAGGAAGCCTCAATATTTCGCCTCTCACTCTGAATACTAAGGCGGAAGTGAGAATGGCCCAAACCCACAGTTATCGATCAAAGATTATGACAAATTCACTCCTTGAAATGAGAACTAAAAACATGTTGGCCATAGTAGGAACTGGAACTGAAGTGTAGGTCCAATGTCTACGCATCGTTAGGGGAGTTTGCATATGTATTTCATGCGGAAATCCAAATTGGAATATATAGGGATGAACCTATCTGTAGGTTGTGTATGGGAGAGGAGGAAGCAACATATCCCATTATCTTCGAATGAGAAAAACTGGGATTGAAGCGCCCAAAAACCTTGTGAAAAGTCTGTTGAGCCTGATATTACCAGTCTGTACACATACACGGTACACCAAGAGCACAAAAAGCCTGAAGTCTTAGGTACCAAGGACTCGATCTCGGGCTTATCGAATAATTAAGCATAAGATCGTTTATACTCCAAAGTCCAAACCAATATTTAAAGAATCATTTTAGCCATTGCTGTGATAGTTCTATAGTTCATTTGAATTTCCGTTAAACAAGAGGCTCAATGACCGGCTCTAAGCGTCTATTTTCTAGTTGTATCCGTATTACTCTTCTGCAAGTCAAAATCTTTCCTCTATCCTTTCCTACGTCTTATAGTTTCCGTTTTTTCATTTAGAGTATACGATGGGCCTCTCCAAATTGACCGTATGTCTCCAAAAATTCGTATTCACAGAGAATATTTTTTACTAGCGTGCACAAAATAATTTAACTAGAACATTTTATACAATCCATTTATTTCAAATGTTTTGGAGAAATCCACCGCTTCTGTTATCTTTGAAGGATATGAAATAAATCAATCTTCAAGCGAAAAGTAATTGACACTAATGAACGAAGTTTAAACAACAAATCGACGTAAATTAATGGTGTGTACCTTGATTTTTATTACTGCGAATCTTGGGAACTATGTAGCGAATTAGTAATTCTAGCAGGTGCATTCAAAATGACTAAACTTGGAAGATTTCATTTTCATATATTATGATAATCACAATAGAGTACAAGCATAAATTTTGCTATTGGTGGGAATTGACGCTTTATCAGGTCTCCTAACATGTCTCCTTGCATGCCTATTTTTTCAAAAAAATATAAACTTTACTTTCAAAACGACTTTAAAAATCATAAAGTCCGCCAACAGGCGCTTTACGTCATAAATATGGCTGCCCCATGGTGTGACGTCATTTGTTTACGTTTTTATTCGTGTATCACGCTCTGAGTTCTTGTGACCTAATTTGTTCCTGGAAGCTTTAAAAATGGATAAAGCCGAAAAAAAACTTTGTTTTCCAAGTATTGCATTGTTCCAGTGTGTAAATCAACGTCTATTAAAACTCCAGACAAAATATTAGTTACTTTACCTGGTGACGCAAGCAAAAATACACTTAAGAGAAGGGCATTACTTTTGTTCGTGAAGACCATTTCAATGTAAGTACCTACTTCTATGCTGGTAATTTTTATTCTTAAATAGTTTGAGCTTATGTACCTATATGTCTAGGAATCAACCATAAAAACATAATTTCCTTACGACCACACATCGAAATATGGCTGGTATATATTATATAAATAAAACATAGTTTAAATCGTACTTACGATAATGCTTCAACTCATCTTATTTCCTCTGCATTGAAGCAGCTGTTTGACTTCATAAATTCAAGAAGCTTAAATGAGTCTACTTTGGGTAAGTTATCAGTTTGTGCTTTTACAAAACCTTCGCTAGTCATATATTACAAAATATGAAAGAATCGTCACTGAACACTGAACTAGTAATTAAAAATATAATTCTCCCAAAAGTTTTGAAATATCCTCGGAAATATCGAATATTTATGTCAACTTTCCACTTTACGTTGACTCTTAGAAATAAAAAAAAGCACACACAAACACGTAATGGTCTTAAACAAACATATAAATGATATTTTTACGTCGATGAAGCAATTAATATTTGATTAAAATACAATATAAACACACAACTACACATAACCTAATGCAATACCGGCCATATTGACATAAGTAAACACAAGAGATATGACATCACACGTATCATCGGTAGCGTTCGGAAATCCTCGGGTTGTGGTCGGAAAGTGCATTGAAATTTGAATTTTATTTCAAAATTGGGGAGTGATTTCCAATGGAAACTGGTATATTTCCTATTAATAGTAATTTTTACCAAATATGAAATATGCGTGTACTCTATTATTCTAAAAAGAAATATAAAATATTCAATAGCTTTGTATAGGTTTTGATTAGGCTCCGTATATACAAAATATATATGCTGTTACCACTTTCTATTACTAGAGTATACGTTAAACAACATGTAAATGCGTGTATCATCTTTTAAATATTTCTGTTTTTTATTTTGTCCAATAATTTGTATGTGCCCATCTCTATTTTTCCACTTAAATCTTCGAATTCAGTTACATTTTCTGGCATTGGAAGAAGTCAGTTTGGTAATGAGAGTGCTCATATAACGAAGAGTATTTTCAATGCGACCTGTTTGAACTTCCAAACAGATCTATTTATTCCATAATATTATTATAATCGGTAAATATTAGAATATTCAATTTCAATTGTGGAAAAACTAAGACAAATAGCGTCTTTTGATGGAGATGATTGAAATAGGTATTTTCACAAACTAAATTTCCTGCTTCTATCATAGTTAGTTCCATTATATTAATAAAATTTCTTGAAAATTCTAAGATATTGATAATTCTTTAAATATTGACATATCATCATTAGACGGGCAAGAATTACATTTCATATGATGCTTACCTACCTGATGTTTAATATTTTGGCTAAACCAAATAGTGAACTATCTTATGAGGCTCAAGAGCAATACAGGGAACTGGGATAGGAGTGTACGGGTCAGGAAAAAACACACACGCCATAAAAAATTGTACCCAATTCAATATTGATAAAGGATGTCGGATAGTCAAGCAGTCATTAAAGCTCTGAGCTCTTGTGTAATCAGTTCCAGAATGACGTGGGAGTGCCTAGGAAAACTCTGTGAACTAGGTGAGAACAACACCAGACTGTTGATTCCAGGACACGCTAGAATAGAATGAGATGAATAAGCAGATGAACTACCTAAAAGCAGGACCGAAACAGTATTTTGGGTGCCGGAACCCTTTTGCGGTATCAGCTCCAATGTAATATTGGGAAAATATACAATGCTAAAAAAGAGAAGATCTGACCATGGAAAAAAGCTGGTAGGGCTTAGAGATTTGAAGATTCTGCTAGGGTGAATACATAAGTAAAAGTAAAACTGCACTAAGAGTCTCAACAGGAATCCTAACGGGATATTGTCTCCTGAATGAGCACCTGAAAAAGCTCAAAATAGAGTAGGAGGAATGTAGATCATGTGGCATGGAAGAAAAAACTGCCATCGACATACTTGCGACTTGCAAAGATTAATATAACTATATAATTTATTTACAAGAATAAATGTAATTTTCGATAGATAGCTCATTATATTGATGACAATGAATATGTTTTTATTCATCAACAATATTACTTTCCGAACTTAACGACAAATTAAATATTAGTTAGGTCATATGGAAAATCATATTTATTTGACATAATAAGATTTTGATTGTCACAAATAAATCTTTTTCTCGGTGTATAAGTTTTATGTTTATATGAAAAATATTCTATACTTCAATTTTCATTAGGTTCACCTTTTTGCGTTTGTTGTCTTATTTTCAACAAAGTTAGGTATTATTTTTATTATTCCTTCAGTTTCATAGACAAAATTGTCAATTAATTCAAAAAGTCTGAGCACGTCCCTTTCGGGGTCTCAATCTAGTAACTTTCAGTGGTGTATTTGAGGTTTCTCACTTCTTACTTCTCCTGCGTGAGGCAAAGTAGAAGCCTGTGGAAAAGTGGAACAGTCTGAACTAATATGTATGCTTTTCCGGATGTTCGTAGATAAAAAACTTTCTATGCACTCTGTAGATATGTTCAAAAGTACCGCTAGCTGACAAAAATCCTATTTACACAATAAACCACTTTTACAAAAAATAATTGTAATTCCAATCGTATTCTAGTTAAAAATGTATCGAAATAACAACATTTTTAACACTTTATCCATATCACGTATGGATGACATGAAAGTCGGCTTTTTCACGGTCATAAAAATCTTATTTAAAAATCAACCGACACCATCAACCAGACATGAATTTCAAACTTAGTTTTTGTAATTGCTTCTGAGAAAGCTTCTGTTTTTCACTTAAAACGTCTTAATGTCACGGCAAACGACCAAGATTAATGATTTGAAGATTAGTCAAATTAGTTAATGTACAGGGGCATTTTTACATGTCATAGAAGTTGTTTAAGAAACTTCAATGTAAAACAGTGAACATAATAGTATATTATAGGTTTGTTCGTACAAACTTGAGAATCAGTTCGGAATTTTACTGAGTATGATTAGATTGAAATTATCGTTCAAATTTCAATCTACGCAAGTTCAGTAGAGCTCCGAACTGATTCTCAAGCTTGTTCAAACAAACCTTATATACCAAGGTAGCGGAATCTATTATTATTGAATCAGCACTAAAATTATTTCGCGAATGAATTTACCCCGAGACTAATAAGGCTTATGGAGGCTTTATAT
>CAJUYI010002428.1:27967-41632 GCA_910591695.1 Galerucella pusilla
CCCGATTAAATTATCTGGCTTATTTTTTTTCGTATTCATTAAGTATTACACTGCAACATATATAAATTGTGTAGTGGCTCAAATATATTTTTGGGGAAAAAAATAATATATTTAAAAATGTAGGGGTTGATTTAGCCCCGCTACTCACCAGCCAGGTCTACAATCCCGAGCTGGGATATAATAGGAGAGGTATGTGACAAGTTTTCAGCTTGCCTCAAATACCTACCCAAAAATTGGTGCCAGCTCTCGGACTATTAGGAGATCGGTAGCATAGAAATGTTAAAATAAAATGAAACGTTTAGTTATATTTTGTTGCTCTGTACTCTGTGCTCTGTCACACACTCCGTGGCGTGAGTAAAGAATGTACTTTACGCACGGTAATAAAAAAATTAAATGACCTGAAAATATAACAAAATAATATACGATCACATGCGTCTATCCTACGTCTTAAAACGTTCGTCTCACGACTTTTTCACCAAAAGGCACCGCTATTTAACATATGTCGTACATTATTTAATATCTGTTTCGCAGAAACAAACCACAGTAGTGTAATTTCTTGAATGTGTCCACATTATAAACATTCGCTTGCATAAATTGATCGCCTGCTTTGGCTAATAATACCTTTCGACAGGTTGCAACTGTTTTTTTAATACCAGCCTTTGCATTTTCATTGTCTTTCGTCTCGGAAATATATTCACCACTAATGACATTATTTACAGGACACACAAGCGTATCATTTGCAGTCTTAAAAACTATATAAGGCCTGTTCATATGAGTAAATAAAGCGTATTAGTCAAGTGCGTAGCCATAAACGAACAATGAAATGATATTTATAGCCTGGTTTTTATTGATTAAATCCAGATAATAATAATATGATATATAGATATCACCGGTTGATAGTTAATAACATATTTCTGTATGATGAATAAATAAAATATTTTCTCGGAATAATAATCAACTATGTTATTTCAAATGGACCACCTTGTAATATTTTTGCCTTTTGAAAGAAGTACTGATCACAGTAAGGTAACTATATTGTTCTCACCTAGTTTATTGAGTTTGTCTAGGTATTCCCCCACCATTTTGGAACTGATCACACAAGAGCTCAGTGCTTAAATGGCTGCTTGACTATCCGACATTATGATAATCCTTTGTCTTCTGTATCCTTTATCAATATTGAACTGGGCGCACTTTCTTATAGCGTGAATTTCCGCTTAAAAGATACTTGGGGGCTTTTCCCAAGCTTATAAAGTGCTTGGTTTCTGGCCCGAACACTCCTATCCCAGCTTTGAGCCGTCTGTGTGCCATTGGATGGCGACTTAAGGCATACAAACTGAAGGCTTCCCCATACCATTTTATATTCGTACTATAAAATATAACTGACATCAATTTAAAGCTGCCATTGGTAGATAGTGATAAATTCAATATTGATTTGAAGCTGAAGCTGATTGCATAAAAAGAAAAGTGTACTTCCAACCAATTACATTGCAAAAGTTCATAGATTCCGGTATTTACTGATACCTCATGCAGTTTATTCTCCAGATTCAACCTCTGTGATTATTCTCTGTTTCCGAACTTAAGATATGGTTGGAAGGCAACTGATTTGGGTGGATATTTAATTTTTGTCCATTTTAGTTGAACTTATAAAGGTCGTTTACTTTCAATAGGGTCAATTCTATAGGAGGTGGTCAAAAATTAACGGTACGCCGTTATATTTGACAAAGTTTCCGCTATCATAAATGTTTCAATCTATACATAGTTAAGATTATGATTCAAATTTCAACATGTATGGTATCCAATGAAGAGTTATCCGGTAATACATTAAAGTTTAATACTCATACAGACTAGTAAAATGGGTTAGAAAATTGTCTTATTTTTAACTGTGCGTTAAATTTTAACATTTACTTACAGAATTGCTGTTAAACAGAACTAAGGTTAAACACAGGCTGTTTAAAATGTGACAGATGTTACTTCACGGAAAACTCATCAACAAAACTAGCCTGGTTCAGGAGAAAGGCCATAGCCCATCTACAATGAGCATTTGGGGACCTAGCCATTTTTGGAAACTTATTCTGTGGTTACTCTGTGGTCGCGCTTGGACCAGTTTGGAACGTCTTCTCCTAAATGTGCAGCACCTTAGGCTCCATACTTAACTGTTCTCATCTGCCAAAACTTCTGCAGCTTACACATCTAATTCGTTTGAACGTTATTCCATATATTTTTTGATGAAAAGTCGACAAGAATATGGTTTCAATACGTCAGATCTAATTTTGCATAAAATAATTGTATAGAGTCCAAAAAGCGGATAAATCTTTATTTTTCCAAAAGGAAAGCCACTATCGGCTCAAAAATACAAGAAATACAAAAAAAGTTAATATAAAGTACCAAAAAAATCTGCAAACATACGTTTTTGCAGGAAAGTTTTCTCATGATGAGAATTAGAAAAATGATGGAAGGAAATTTTGATTAACGGCTGAGATTGAGGCCAAAAATTGAGTTGAAATTCGTTTCAAACAAGACTCCAGAGTGAGACTCCAAAAATTGCTTGGCGCCCAAATCAACATTGCTAGTCTTCTATGGCTTCTATAGCTTTCCCATACTCGCATACACCGACATGCAATCTGATTCAAATTGCATTTTTTTTCTCATCCGGCGCACTCTTTAACGTTCTTTCAGGGGTATTAACAAAGATGGTGCATTATATTCACAAAGTGTCCCGCCCCTGTCTTCCAATTGTGTAAATCAAACCTTTTGCATCTCGTGTACCTCTATCAATTCAATTATTCTTGCTTTTTTACCCATTATGTTTATTAAACTCATTTCTTATTCATTTCATTTAATGTCTACAACTTTTTAGTTGTTTTTATAGCTTTGTAGTGATGAAAAGTGCCGCTGGTACAGTCTCTCTTCAAATATATCCAGATCAGGCTTAAGCTGCAGTCGACGTCAGTTGATTTCGTTGTTGCGAAGAATATAAGTATTGATTATAAGATTTTCGAAATAAAAACCTAAATTGATGGAATTTTTGTTTAATATTTCGAGGAATGAAGACTTTTATGGATTGAAAATAGCCAGGCAGATATTGGCAGCTGGTGTATGGGTGCAAAAAGTTGAAAATTCGCATATTTTAGCGTGTTAATGATTGCTTTGCCCCAAAATTATCATCCTGTTTCAACTGATGAATGGTAAGCTGAATAAACTTTGTGATATTTTAGCTGGTCGCTTTGAATTACATTTTTATTGGGAAAAAATGACACTGCCGTGCTGCTCTTCACACATTCCTCGCCGCTCTACAAGTATATGTAGAAAAGACTACTTTTCTAGATTTGTGAGAAGATTCCGCTCGAAATTGCGATGCAGCTTGCAAGCATAGCAACAGTTGCAACAGTTTTACGTCCAAAACTCTCCTAGATTTGATTGTGCAAAAAAATTGTGTGTATTAAAATTGTAGGTAATTTTATACCCTATAAGATGCAATGTTGGAAAAAATTCAACCCGCATGCTTGCAAGCTGCATTGCTAGCTCGAGTGGAATCTTCTCACAAATCTAGGAAAGTACATCAACTTTCGTTTCAAAAAGTGAAATTTCTGGTGGAAATCTTTTCCATATCACTACAGCTTTCAGCCTAGCTTCTCCAGACTATTACTTTGGCATGGTAAATACCAACTTCAAATTAACCACATTCCAACACAACTCCTACACATTTAATACTCGTTTTTTTAATTGACTGGATGAAAATTACAATAATATTTGTATGCGTTATAAGGAGCAATGACTAATCCGAAAGAGGAAAGGTCAGTAGTTCGCACAATTCATAATAATGCGAAACGCAGTGCCATGTCCACCAACATTAATTTGAATAATTTCGCATTTTGGTCTCGTCCCACACACTCACACACATAATATAGAAAGACCGAAAGACATAAATTATGGGGTATGTAACTAGAGAAAGAGAACGAATGAATTCGTAATGCACAATTTCAACTGTTTTAAGGCTTTTTTGAAATGTTTTACGGCGTGTCACACAGTACGTGATTACGTTACGCGGTTGTTGGCAGATACGTTTTTTAATTTTTTAAATTATAGCCATTTTCTTTTTGTACTTATACAGGACACATTTTCTGGGTAGGAATTAACATTAACACGGAGCACAGAATTCAACAAAAAAAAGAAACAAATAATATTTAGTTTGGGGTAAAAATCAAATTATTAATTCTCCTATATTATTAATCTTCATATACGGTGAGTTTTATTGTGAAAAGGAAATCCTTAAGCCCCGCGAAAATCCCAAGTGCTGGGATTGTTTAGTTTATTGCGCATTAGAATTTCAATTTTAAGTATGTTTTTGAAGTCTTGGCACTAAATAGAAATTTATGTAAACACTTAACTCATTATCATCATGGCCGTTCAATCCCGAGTGATTATGACTAGCTTAATAGAGCAACCATAATGTTGTAACTGTCCTGGCCTATTTTTTATAATTTTCCATTTCCCAGTCTCTGATTTTCAATGCTGCTCTACTTGATCGCAACATCTGCTTCGTGCTCTTCCTTTTGTTCTCATCTTCAATAAAATATATGATGTAATTCTTTCCATTATTTCTGTTGGAGCTTTTCTCATAATGTATCCCATGAATTCCAGTCTCCCTCTCCCTCCCCCCCTACCTCCCTCCCTCCCTTCAATTTTTTTGTAAATTCGCCGTTTCAATTGCTCTTGCCAGAGTATTTGGGTATTTGGGACACATCTCCTCCTCAATTCCCACGATATCGTACTTTTATTAGATGATCTGTATTGATGAGCAGATCTCCTCGTTGACATTCCAGCCTGGTGCTTTGTTCATCTCACCAATCTCTCCACCCTCTGTGCAGTAAATGCTTGTGGTCTTCTACTTTTTGGGAGAGTCAGACATGGGATCCCCTGCTAGCAATGTCAGTTTTGATGTTTCAAGAGCCCACTTCCAAGGACAGAACAAAAAAGATTTCAATAGGTCGTTCCAAATTTAAAATGCTTAAAATCGATTTTTTTCTTTTTTTTGGAACTTTAGTTCTTTACGTCAGGTTATGTTTGAGCCACCGGGGGTCGCGACGCAAAAGATCTGACCGTTACGCGTTACGTTACGCTACGTTATGTTACGTTGCTTCGTTATGTGCCTTGCTTGCGTGCTTGTGCTCTCTCCTTAGTATCTCTCGTTTACGAAGCAGAGATTCATATGCTCCGGCCGGGATTCGAATCCGGGCCGCCCGCGTGGAAGGCGAGCATTCTACCACTGAACCACCGACGCTATATTAAAATTCTATGCAAAGCTGGTATTCGCAGTGCTGGTGATCTACTTGAATTTGCTCGGATAAATTTTTACTATTATTTCCATAATTTTTTTGCGCGATTGATCTTTTTTGTTTATTTACAGCATCGGTTGTCAAAATGACATCAGGATTAAGGGGTTTAGCAAATTTATTTTCAGAAATACAGGGTGTTGAAATTTTGAAAACTTGAATGTTTTAATTCGATAACTTTAAACTGGATGGATAAATTGATTTGACATTTGGAAGGTTGTTTTTAAATGTAAAAGGGCATATTTTGATAGAAATAGTAGTTTGTGCAACTAGTGTGGATATGATGGCCATATCGCACGAGGACGAAGTTTGAGCACGACGCCGTAGGCGGAGTGCTCAATCGTTCAAGTGCGATATGGACAATCCACACGAGTCGAACAGCATATTTTTTCTACGACCCACTTAAGAAAAAATCTAGAAAATAAAAATTTCTATAAACTGTAATATAACTTCAAATTGAAAATTTAACAATTCAATTTTATGTTTCCACTAATTTTTTTGTGGTAAACGTACAGTTCTTGAATGTCCAATTTGTATAATGCTACGGTTTCCCGTTTTAAATATAAGATGCTGTTATAAGTAGATGTTGCCAGTCGGACTCCCTCATGAAGGGTACCGTAACATTATCTATAATAATGAATATTCTGCTAAATATTTCAAACGTCTACCTGTTGTCGTTATTAATATCAAGCAGAATAATTATTTAAAAATAAAATTAACAATAAAAAAAAACTTCCTCACGGGGAATCGAACCCGGGTCTACGCGTGAGAGTCTGGTATGCTTACTACTCTACCGCCAAAGAATATGCAAATCTATAACGTCAAATGTATTACATAATTTTGCTTAAAAGGAACTAAAGCTCCTACCGTGTATCCCGCGACACGTTCTACCTTTTTATTTCTTTTTTTCGTTACGGTATAATTTCATAGGCCAAAAAATGAGTTTCCAAAGTTTTAGTTCAAAATTAAAATTTTTAAACGTCGCACATAATTTTTTTTTGTTTTATTTAGTAATCAAACAAAATTCTGAAAATATTAGTTCTTTCAACCTCAACAATTTTATCTGATCAACTACAACATTTGAATAATCTTTTTTTTTAAGTTCCAAAACCAAATATTGAAGTTACACAGATATTGAATTTACCTACTCTACAATTTGTAAAATATTATGAAGATGAACTGCCGAGAGTATCACAAGTAGTCGAAGAAAATCGTAAGTTACATCCCAATGCAAATAACATGAATACTATAATACGTATACTTTAAGCGAATAGTGAATGATATTAATGTAGAGAGTTAAATCCTGTGAAAATTCAACATTTGTTTTTAGAATTTACCAAAAAGTCTTCTTAAATATTGTTGAAATGAAATTGATTGAATAAATATCAACCCTAGCAGTTGATGGGGTAGATAAAAGAAAAAAGGAGTTATATATATACAGTATTTTGTTCGATTTTTAGTTCATCTAGTGGGTGTAGGTATTTTTAATCATTATTTTATTAAATAAAAGAAAAAAAAATCTATCAAATTTTAACATGGATACCAAAAGGTAAAGTACTAATAAATTAAAAAAAATTATAGGCCTTCAATATTAAAATTTTTTGACTGCAGCTTTCAGAAATATGTAAAATTATACCGTAACGTTTCAAGATTAAAGACATTTTAATAAATTTTGAACGACCTCCTAAGACTAAGAAAATGTTTCTTTCGCTCTAATATGCACAAGAAAAAAAACTGAATTCATTGTGAAGCTTCAACTTGGTCATAATAAAGATGAATGATAAGTAATATTTCTACACCATAACATTTGTCAACATTTGTGTTTATGCAAATAATACTTGAGTGTATCTCGCCTCCACATCGTTTTTTATGAATGAGAACTTGTTCTATTCGCCACATTTATACCAAGAAAGTGCTTTTTTCCCAACTACACTAAAAGAACACAAATACTCTGATGTACATTCACATCTTAGCACATTTTATGATGATTTCACGGGAGTTCTATAAATTATACAATACAACACGTCCTTTCATATGAGATGGCTCAAAAGTTCGTTCAAGGTCTTTATCAAATACGTATCTAGTGCTGTCTCCAAAAGTAGATACAGTGTTATCATCTAGTTCTGATTTGTAATAATATATTATGTTTATAATAACACACTCTCGTTCGAACAATTACTTTATTTTATCTTCGTAATAAGGATTAATCAGTTACAATATATTTTTAATAATAATCGTACCCTAGATTATTGTCCTAACCAAAACTTCTATATATTTGTTCACTCAGCACTTTTGACTGTATATTTAATATTTACATTAAATATTGTTGAAAACGTTTATGTCTAATTGCTGACTTAAATGGTCCTTGGCCAATATATATTTGAATGTTTAATACACTAACGAATTACTTGATATACAGGGTGTTATGAGAAGTGTGCTTCAATATAATATTGGAAGATATAAGCAAAGCTGAAAAAAGAGAGCGAGAGGAAGATCTAGTATAGCTTAGACATTCAAAGATTCATCTAGGTGATTAGAATCCGTTGAGATTAAATGAATGCACTAGGTATTAAAAGTGAAACTGCACTAAGAGTTTTAACATTGATCCTAACGGGACATTGTCGCCTGAAAGGGGTCCTGAAAAAGCTGAAAATAGTGGAGGACAAAGAATGTAGATTCTGTGGCATGGGAGGAGAAAGCTCCATCCACATAATGCGAATTGCAAACAGTGCAGGCACCTATAAGATTATTGGATAGAAGAGGGACATTTTCCTAAAGTTAAAGCATGTATATTATATCCTTAAGTTTCTCAGGTACATAGAACTAAAGGAGATACTAATCGCTGAGGAGGTGGTTAGAAGTAAGGGGGCACAATAGATATTTTGGGTCTTAGTGAATGTAACCCCAATATTTATACAGACATGGCCCGCGTGGAAAATAAGGCGCAAAATTTTGATTACTTTTCTTAACAAAATATAAATTCATGTTTATATATTATCATTTGGTTGTTTTTACATGAAATTAGCAGTTCTGGAAGGTTCAATTTCCTGTAGTAAACGTTGACATGATTCATTATCTGGGTTTTTAGTTTCTGTAAGGAAATCCAGATGGTGCACCTGTCAACATCCTTGATACATAATTTTTCGAGGATATTCTTTCCTCTAACTATGCTCCAGCAAATATGGTACTCTTCCATCCACCATAGTGCTTTAGCTCAGTCATACTTGCTCCAGCTTCAGCTAAAAGAGTTGCCGACGTAAGGTATAACCAGAGTACTTTTTGGGGCTGTTCCAATCCAAATATCTTGCAATAATACAGGGAAGTTTCCCGAATGTGTTTTTCCCAACAGATTGTACAGTACAGAGGGCCTCGTCTATAGCTTAAAATTGAGAATTAAAATGTGGCCACAAAGAAATATAATCTCTTGTCAGCGTTTCAACAACAATGGTGGAAACTCATTTTTATATATAGGGTGAATGACGACCAACGGTTTGGAGGATTAGGCTCTCACTCTCACAAAGAGATGGGGATAATTTTTTTGGATAAATTAATACAGTCAGTTTTTTACAGCATTTTCTGACACCCACTTCAAAAATTGGTCATATTCTTTGTCGTATGAGTTTATGGATTTTATTGGTTACGCAGGTTTTTGTTGCATTTTCAGCCTTCTTTGTAATTTCGTCGGTAATTGCTAAGTCTTCTTCTATTTTTTAGTTTTTACTTTGACACGGTAAACATTTTAAGACTTGAAAATGAAAATTAGGTAAATCAACGAACTGGTACTGGAACTAAACCGTATTTCAAACTAATCTCCAGCTCACAACTACACAAAATTTGACAGAAAACATGCTGAGCACGTTTGTGACAGTTTTTTTCTCACTCTACAAGTACAAAGCTTCAGGTACTAAGTTCCAGGTACAACTTCCAGGTACAAAGTCTCAGGTACTAACTTCCAGGTACGAAGTCTCAGGTACTAAGTAAGTGCATTCACATTGAATGCAAGGAAAAATAAAGTTTGAGGTAAATCTCTCAAAATAAATTCAAAATTCAACCTTATTGTTTCATGGTTCACAGGAGAAAAAAAAGCTTATTAAATTATTGAACTATGCGATGAGCAATCGACATACGTTGCATATTCCTTTCCTGTTCACATGCTTCGCTGCGAGAAAGAATTAACACATTCGTAGTGTGTTCTTCATTTCTATCTCTATAGGAGAGAATAATTGAAATATTTGACCAATATCAGTGTATTCTGATCCTCACCAACGGAGACTATCCGTCGCACATTAAATGTAAAAATTTGCCTTTCAGCGGTGATCGGTGCTACAGGTTCTCGACGAAAATCACATGTTGGTAAGGAAAAAGGACTGGCTACTCGCCGTCCGGTAGATATTTAAATATTCCAATGATAGTGGTCAAATATAACGTTACATGCTAACAATTCTTGGCATCGATCTTGCTATTGGTTATGTGACATCTCTGATCACATTGTCCACTTTTATATTGTGAACGTTTGGCGGTATAAAACAATATTCAATTTTTCTTAGTGTAATATTTGTTGGTAGTACCAAGAAAGTGGTTTTAAAGGTAACTTTTGGTTCGTACGAGGTGGATAAGAATCTTCACGTCTTTAGTGTTGCGGGATCATCTGTGAAACGTGAAAAGTTCAAATGATATAAAAAAGTCTTTTAAACTCGTGGGAGAGAGAGATCTAGAGGATTTATACCGTGCATTTTGATTATTTGAATACTGCGTATGTAAATCGAGTTCTCATGGGGTTACGGACATGATATTTTTAAAAAGGAAAAAATTTATATGTAGAAGGATGAATTGAAATTAATGAAAACGGGAAGAGTATTGAAATTTTTTGTTGGCGTACCTTAATCGGGATTATTTTTGTGCGATATCTTTTCACGTCAATTAATTAAAAATGATGTATAATCAAACATTTCTGTTTATTGGTGATATGCGGTGAATATTCATCATTGTGAATGTATTTAGATAGAAATACTGATTCAGCAGAATGGGATTTATTTGCTAATTATTGGTATAGTACATTCAATAGCCTTCTTGGTGTACGTCATCGCTTATGACGTAAGCTGGTTTTGGGTATGTCGTTTATTTTATTTGCTATTTGTTAGTTATGGCTAGTAACATGGTTTTGGTGGGGTTGATGTTCAGTCCGACCTGCATACTCTAACTATTCGTATATTTCAGTTCCCTTTGTATGATGTCACAGAGGGAATTCTCAATATTTCCACTGGCTATTATAACACTGTCATTGGCATATTTTTGGAAGGATGTGCCGAGTTCGATTAGACGACACAAGAATGCTACTCCTTATAATATTCATCTAAATAAACTGTACTGGAAAAATAAGAATTCATTTATTCTTTTTTTAATTTCTTGGAAAATTAAACCACAATATTTTTGGATTCTTTATTTCAACGTTTCGGTAGCGTTCCAGCTACCGTTGTCAAGAAAAAATGAGTAGAAATTAATTTTTATCCCCAACTGACACAACAGAAAAAATTTGACAACTAGACAATCAAAAAATTATTTTGAAGTTTAAGACTGCAAAATTTTGTTATCAAATTTTTATTAAGGTCCATTCATAGTAGATCATATCTGTGGCAAAATGTGAAATGAAATATTTCATTTTATGACATTCCAACGAAAATTATTGAACCCCTCGCGGGACCGACAAACTCATAGATCAGAAATAGCAATCATTCTATAGAAAAGCTATCAGATTTGAATTTGAACAAAAACCATTATTTGGTCAGTTTTGATGTAGTTAGTCTCTTCACGAATGTACCGGTACAAAAAACAATAGAACTTGTCCAATCAAAATTAGAAATTGATCAGACCCTTACAGAAAGAACCAAATTGAGCGTAACAGCAATAATAGTATTATTAAAATTATGTATAACAAAAACATATTTTCAATTCAATAATGATTTTTATGAACAGAATTTCGGTCTTTCCATGGGCTCTTGTCTCTCACCAATTTTGTCGAATATTTACATGGAACATTTTGAAGCCGAAATAGTAAATAATCAAAAATTAAAACCAATTGTCTGGTGGAGATATGTAGACGACATCTTCGAAATATGGCCTCATGATTTAATATCTCTTAATGATTTTTAAAAAAATATAAATGAAGGAGAGGAATCTATAAAATTTGAAAGTGAAATTGAAAATAACAATTTTTTGCCATTTTTAGATGTTCTTATTAATAAAACATCTACAGGGTATGAAACGAGTGTATACCGCAAACCAACACACACTAATAGATATTTGAATTTTGACTCTATAAGCGTTAAAAAAGGGATAGTAAAATCTTTATACGATAGGGCCAGAATCATTTGTTCTAGTGATGCTCAATTTACAAAGGAGAAAACTTTTTTGAAAGATGTTTTAAATAACAATAATTACCCTGCAGAATTTGTAAATAAGGAGATTAAGCATATAGAGAGGGGCTCAGTGTTAATACCCCATAACAATAATATTAATAATTCAGCTAACATAATTTTTAGGAACTTAACAATACCGTATGTTAAGGGTTTATCCGAAAGAATTAAAAAAATTGGTAACCAATTCAATATTAAAACTAGTTTTAAATCGAATAATACATTGAGATCAATACTAACAAATACGAAACCAAAGAATGAAGAACAATCTTCAAAAAACTGCATATATCAAATATCATGTGAATGCGACAAATTTTATTTAGGTGAAACATCTAGAGCATTGAAAGTACGAATAAACGAACACAAAAAATATATCAAAGATAGGGAATTCTTTAAGTCAGCTATTTGCAAAGATGCTTGGAAAGAGGGTCATCGAATTCAATGGGATTCATCAAAAATAATATTAAAAGAAACTAATAATAAAAGACGGAAAATCAAAGAAAGTGCTTTAATACAACTAAATGCAGATAAATGTGTAGCTAGTATTTCAGCCGAATGTAGTCAAATTTGGTTACCAATGTTAGAAAGAGAAATTTCCAATAATCAATTACCTGCGTTATCAGGATAGCATCATAAGTTTTTATCCAGGTTTTCTTATGATTTATAATTTGAATAGTTGTTAATTGATACACATTTCAATACACAAAATCACAAAACTGAGTAAGTATACATATTTCAAAAAACTTAAATATTCATACACAAAAAAAACTATCAAGAAACGCGTTTTATTAACAACATTTCCAATATAAGCGAAAAAACGCGCTATCCCAATAAAAACCGTTCCTGGAACGTGCACTTCACTGGATTCCATTTCTAGTAGACTATCATATCGTTGGAATGTCATAAAATGAAATATTTCATTTCACATTTTGCCACAGATATGATTTACTATGAATGGACCTTAATAAAAATTTGATAACAAAATTTTGCAGTCTTAAACTTCAAAATAATTTTTTGATTGTCTAGTTGTCAAATTTTTTCTGTTGTGTCAGTTAGGGATAAAAATTAATTTCTACTTATTTTTTCTTGACAACGGTAGCTGGAACGCTACCGAAACGTTGAAATAAAGAATTCAAAAATATTGTGGTTTAATTTCCCAAGAAATTAAAAAAAGAATGAATAATATACCACAAGGAACATACAGAAGATAAGAATTCATTTCTTGAAAATATCAAATTTCTCAAAAACATACGTTCAAATATAAAAAAAAGTTAACGACTATATTTAGGTAAATATTTTCTCTAAGTCTTATCATATTTTTTCAAATATTCACGTCGTACACTGGTGGTGGTCCAAAATGGCGCCAAGATGTGATCCACTTTTGAGATACCCTGCACTGTACGCGAGATGGACCAAAGATTTATAACGGGTTCCTTTTATAAGCGCTCTCGCTCTCCATATTATAGATTTCCAGCTGCGATTGTCCTTTATACGGGATGACTCGCTTCATTTTAATAACATAATTTACAAAAAAAAATATCAAATTATAAAAAATTACTGCGTTTCAACAAAAAAAGCTGGAAAACCATAACTAGAATACATTTTTCATTGCGGTAACATATTTTCAATATGTAAAGTGATTTAATAATCCTCCATTTCTTCGCTAACATCAATGTCGGTAATATTTTGTTCAACTTCCACGTTCATCTCGAAATATTCATAATAACCATACTGACAAAGTTAACACATGTCCATCTATTACTACAAAACAAAACCAAGATAATGTAATAGTCAGTCGTTTAGAGCACCACGATGAATCTACAGTGATCAGAAGATTGCGGTGAAGTATGCCACTTGAGCTGGCCATAGACGGACCGCATGTTGCAGTGGAGACCGACTGCTCTAGAGCGGTCGCGTTG